>JACXGM010032505.1:0-12944 GCA_016801145.1 Umbra pygmaea | reverse complement strand
CCAGAGTGGCCATGCTTCACTAACTTGCTCAGAGGACCTGGCACCAGTTCTCCAATGATCAGCTGGAAATGGACACTAGTGAAATGGTCAAAGCTGATTTGAGAAAAATGGTATAGGAGTAGTTATGGGTACCCTCTCTCATACTGTACCTACATCATAACCTCTCACATACTGTACCTAAATCATAACCTCTCACATACTGTACCTACATCATAACCTCTCACATACTGTACCTAAATCATAACCTCTCACATACTGTACCTACATCATAACCTCTCACATACTGTACCTAAATCATAACCTCTCACATATTGTACCTACATTATAACCTCTCACATACTGTACCTAAATCATAACCTCTCACATATTGTACCTACATTATAACCTCTCACATACTGTACCTAAATCATAACCTCTCACATATTGTACCTACATCATAACCTCTCACATACTGTACCTAAATCATAACCTCTCACATACTGTACCTAAATCATAACCTCTCACATACTGTACCTAAATCATAACCTCTCACATACTGTACCTACATCATAACCTCTCACATACTGTACCTAAATCATAACCTCTCACATACTGTACCTACATCATAACCTCTCACATACTGTACCTAAATCATAACCTCTCACATATTGTACCTACATCATAACCTCTCATATACTGTACCTAAATCATAACCTCTCACATACTGTACCTAAATCATAACCTCTCACATACCGTACCTAAATCATAACCTCTCATATACTGTACCTAAATCATAACCTCTCACATACTCTACCTAAATCATAACCTCTCACATACTCTACCTAAATCATAACCTCTCATATACTGTACCTACATTATAACCTCTCACATACTGTACCTAAATCATAACCTCTCACATACTGTACCTAAATCATAACCTCTCACATACTGTACCTACATTATAACCTCTCATATACTGTACCTACATTATAACCTCTCACATACTGTACCTAAATCATAACCTCTCACATACTGTACCTAAATCGCTCTTGCCCGGCTGTGTCCCAGATTTGGAGTTTGACATATTTGTTCACCACATTGATTATCTTTGAGCCAAACTCCACTCCAATGGTGTGATTAGAATCATCTTTGACTGGTTTAAAACACAAAATTAAAATGTTAGTTTATTTCACAACCATACCTAGATAACAAAACATGCATTGTTTCAAGGATGCCCCTGGCAGGTAGAAAACATGAGCTCGCTAGCTTTTAGAAAACTTACATCGCTTCTCAATAAACTGGTGAAGGAGACATGATTTTCCAGTTCCTGCGTTCCCAATCACCAGAAATTTGAATAGGAAATCTAAAAAAACAAAATGCTTTTTTATTTTACATTCATTCGCTAGATCGGTAGTTTATAATCATTAGGATAAATATGTAAATAAGGTTAACTCTTTTATTTTTCTGGGAGAAACTGGGACACAAAACTAACTAGATACCTTGAATTGGTTCGAATGTCATACGACTGGTTTCTTATTTATTTAACTTAGTAGTCAGGTAGATCACCATCAGAATTGCAAGAATGCTAAGTACACACAAATCAAGTTAGATAGTTATGCATGAAACAAGACATTGCTTGAATTCATCTTACAAAGGAAGCTGAGAAAGCTTTGCTGCTACTGAACGATTTGCAATGCAAATGTGTAGTTTGTGCCAACGCCTGTTATTACCTAGCTAGGCTACCTAACATTAGCTACTGTTTTGTTTTTCATTGACACAGTATAGCAGTTCCGATATCGTTAGAGCTGATCTATTGCTCTATATATATCGCTAGTGTACATGTGCGGTAACGATTTGGTCACTATTTCTTACCGTATGTCTCAGACATGGCCAGGGTTGTGTTTTTAGCTAGCCTGATATGTCCTCTTGTTATTTTTCTACAGCAGCTTCGAGATGTCTAAATGACGTACAATACCTAATCCTATTCTCAGTTCCTGTAAAAGTTGTTTCAAATTAAAAGCCCCATCAATAAACAAACAACTACAAATGTGCCTCCGTCAATAAACACCTACAATTATGTTTCTAAAACCAATTTGTATGTATATGGTATAATAAAAGGCCTTTTGTAGTTAGTATAAATTTAGTATTTATGATTTGAGATGTATAGCTATAGATATATAGCCTAGTAAGTACAGTTATTATTATTATAAGTATCAGAGTTCTCGTGATGGCTTCAAGAAGTATTCACGTGTAATCGGAATGATCAGAGCTCCAGTGAGAAATGTGAACGACACTCCACTGTGAATCAAAATCAAATGGGTGAATCTCGTAAATACGTATTATTTATTTTTGTTTTTACTATACAGAAAACATACAAAGACAATGAGTGAAGAGTACAGTTAAACATTGAATAATTAAATAAGATGCCTTAAAGAAGGTTATTCATTTTGAATACACATTTTATTGCATATGTCGACAGATAAACCACAAGGGTGCACAAGTGGATTATCAACTAGCATTCAGAACCCATTTATTCAGAAGGTGAGCGGCCTCTGCTGGCCAGATTGTCGTTGTATCGGGGACATGGCCATTGAAGGCGTTTGACATTTTAATGTAGTCAAGTGGTCAATGTAATCCTTACCTGATAACCCGGTCAACGGCGTGGGACATTCAGCGTTATTTGCGGATCTTTCCTGATGACCAAGTTGAAGTCATATCCCACATTCTCATTAGGACAGATAAAGTTGAAAGGTCTAAACACTTGACTACACTATATTGTCTGATACTTTCAGAAGTCATGTCCATGCGCTCATACACTAATGTCCAGGGGCAATTCTAGAGTCTGTTTGGGCCCTAGACAAAGATTTCCAGGGGGCCCATCTAAACCAGAATTCATCACCATTATGTTATATAACTAACCATTAAGTTTGTCAGCCCTCGGAGCCCCCTAGCGGCCTGGGACCTGAAGCAGTTGCCTGGTTTGCCTGTTGACAAGCTGGGGCTCTGCTAATGTCAAATATATTATTTAGGAATTTGTCTGCTAACCTTTTTCATGGCTAGAAGCAACATCCAGGCAATATTTTGAAACCAACAGAAACACATTTTTAAAGCATGGGTCAGGAGAGGAAGAGAAAATGCTTAGAAACATTACTTAATCTTGTTTTGACTTAGGCATGCAGACTCTGCTTATGATGGGATGATACAAAGCTGGTTTGTTCATTTCTGAGGGTTTGAGTAGGTCCCTCACAGGCGAATAGGCTAGTGCCCCTCAAAATTATGTTATTCATATTGAAAGTAGATTGTAGAATACACCAGGGACAATTTTGAAAATGTACATGTACTTTTGTAGTCTTTTTTGTTGTTGTAAGATAACTGTCTATAAGCCATGGCAACTAACAAGGTTAGTAGTGTGTAATGCCAGATACCTAAACTTGTAGTAATCATGGCTGAATATCTACTGGGCATAAAAGGTACTTTTCCAGAATTCTATGTTGTGTCAAAATTGTTAGTCCATCTCACAAAGATATCGTATTAGCATGGGAAGATTTGTATAATTTTGAACAATTAACTTTAAAATTGAAAAATGCTATTCCTGGCCAGATACGATCTTCACTCTCGCAGGGATCCTGGAGGGGGCCTAAGAGTATGCCCATCAGGTCTACATGTGTTTTGTAGATCTGGGAAAGGCGTATGACCGGGTCCCCCGGGAGATACTGTGGGAGGTGCTGCGGGAGTATGGGGTGAGGGGGTCCCTTCTTAGGGCCATCCAATCTCTGTACGACCAAAGCGAGAGCTGCGTCCGGGTTCTCAGCAGTAAGTCGGACTTGTTCCAGGTGAGGGCTGGCCTTCGCCAGGTCTGCGCTTTGTCACCAATCCTGTTTGTGATATTTATGAACAGGATATCGAGGCGTAGTCGGGGTGGGGATGGGTTGCAGTTTGCTGGGCTGAGGATGTCATCGCTGCTTTATGCAGATGACGTGGTCCTGATGGCATCATCGGCCTGTGACCTTTAGCACTCACTGGATCGGTTCGCAGTGAGTTTTTAAATTACCTCCCTTACACAATTAAGTTTGTAGTCTTGTTACATCCCCCAGTATAAATGGACATGTATTGCTGTGTTCCTGTGCTGTGTTCTTGTTTTGTGTGTGTTTGTTTTTATTCAGTGTGTCTGTTCCCCACAGGTGGTGCAAATCAGAGGCCTATACTACGAAGCAAGATTTAGGTTTAGTGAGGTAACTCCAGGTTTAACCCTGGGTTTTCAGTATCACGACGTTGGGTCACCTGTTACCAGGTTACATCGCCATGGTAACTTATGCTGCGAACCTAACCTGCTCCGGCGCAGGTTATAGTCGAGATAACCGATTAACCCGAACAAAAGCACCACCTACTGACCAATCAATTCCTGATTGAAAAATGGGTCACCATTCTGGGAGTCGCCATTGGATTTGTCTGATAAGAGTTTTTATGAAATATATAGATTCTCATTGGAGGGAGTGACGTGTCTTTGTCAGCTTCTTGAGCCGTATATGCCAGTGCAGTGCAATACTTTAAAGTTGTGCGCTTTCAGTTCCACAGACTTCATACATAGTGTTGCATTTGTTTGTGACAGGTATTTTAATGTATGCTCTGTTTGATATGGACCAACATCAATGTATCCACTTTCACTGTAGAGACAGTACCTACATACATTTACTATTTACTCCTACAGTAGCTACTTGTTGAACAACCAAGTATTTTACCATTGATTAATTTACACACCCTGTACAATTTTTATTTGCTCCCATGACTGTTTACCACTGTCAGGGTTGCAAAATAAAATTGTTGTACACGATCAGCATTAAGCAACACATTGGTTTAATGGAATACACAACTGTAATTATAGTCAGTGATATCGATGAGCCTGAGCCATTTATAAATACACCGGTGGCAATTTTTTCCCAGATTTCCTTCCTGCTATACGTCTGGATTATATTTTTTATGCTCTTTATTTAAAATTATAATTTACTACAGTTTAGCTAAATATGTGGCTCTCATAGACTTGTCCATGTCTGCGATTGCTCCGATGGTGCGCACACCGCCCCTTTTACGTGAACGCGTTCGTCACTAGATTGGGAAATCCTGGGTTGATTTAACGAATTGATAACCACTGTCATGACATCTCTTATCTAGATCGCAAGTGTTTGGTTCAGTGAAGCCAGGTAATGAAAAGAAAATTAGGGCATGTTGAACTTGCTTCGTAGTATAGGCCTCAGGGCTCTTCATTACCCAATCATCACCTACCAATGACTCCTTCCTCCCGTTATCCTGTTCACCTGGTTCCAAACAGCATGCTATCCCATCTTTCCCCGTTGTTCAATATTAATGTGCCATTTTGTGTTTGAGGCTCTCGCTGCCTGTGTGTAGGTTGTGCTACTCTGTTGGGTTTGTTGAATGAACTCTGGCTCTCTGTTTCTCTTTGAAGGTTATCTGGCCCGCAGGCCGTACTTTGCCCACCCCTGTTCTAAGCACTAGGCAGTCCATGACTCAATAATGTGTGCGGTTTACAAACATTGGAAAATAAATGTTATCTTGTGAGTTCTGATGAGGGACTGTGTTTGAACTAAGTACAGTACTATGACAAGTTCTGTTGAAGCTAATTGTAACATTCAAAAGTTACAGTATATTCTTCAAGAATCAGTGGTAATATAATGACACCACAAATGAATGTATCAAGAATTGTAACCCAATAGAACCTATTTCTCCCTGATGAACAATGCTATCGCTATGAAACAATTGAATCCAGGAAGTGGGGAAGTCAACTGTCCTTGGATTCTAAAAATTGTCATCTAACACTCAGAGTCAGGATGTTGTTCCAAAATGAGGGTGTTTTTTTCTGTGAGTTGGTGATTAGAGAGGCTAGCATCTGTGTGCAGGTCAGGTCAGTCCCTGGGGCAGTGCACACAGAAAACAAAACATTAGATAGACAATGTGAATCAGTGGGTGGTGGAAAATGTACATGAACCTATTTTATTTCTCTCTTTTTGGTCTAACATCTACCACGGGCCACTACACAGAAAGGGCAGTGAAGGAGTAAAAGATGTTCTCACCGAGTGGGCACATTTCTGTTAACATATTATCTCTGTATGGTATATTCAGCATAATGCATAAAAGCAAGCATAGATTTTATACCTTTATTCAACTCAAAGACATAGTTGTTGAAAAAGTATAGTCCCCTGTAGCTAGGATTAGTGTTAGACATGTTTTTGGAAACATTGGATTAAAATAAATACACCAAATGGACTTTATCTTTTAAAACAAATAGATCCTCC
This sequence comes from Umbra pygmaea, assembly GCA_016801145.1. Lineage (NCBI taxonomy): Eukaryota > Metazoa > Chordata > Actinopteri > Esociformes > Umbridae > Umbra > Umbra pygmaea. The sequence goes on along the minus strand of JACXGM010032505.1, from coordinate 6,657 downwards.
AAAACAACAGCTCTCAATAACAGATGGCCGTGAGAGACGAGCCCATAAACCACACAGTATCTCCATTGAGTCAGAACATTCCAAACAAGCAAACTTACTAAAGAATGATCGTTTTCCAGCCATCTTGAAGAGTTTGGAATGATTTGAGGGAAGACACTGTCCATATAAAATGGACGACTCGTGGTTACTCAATACCACACTGAACAAAACGGTACTTGTTACTTTTAAACTGGGGGAGACCTTGAGACTCCTAGCTGTATATTAACAATGATAGCTCTCAGTAAAGCTGCCTGCAGACATGTTTAACTCCTGCTGGGATATACTGGGCTGCTGGCATATACTGGGCTGCTGGCATACTGGCTACCTCACATGGTATTTACTGTTATTTACCTCACATAATAATGACTCTACTGGACCAGAAGGAGACCTGACGCCTAGCACTCAACACCTGTGTCAAACAGTGGCGCGGACAGCCTGAATGGCCTCCTTGTACAGGCTCAAGAGAAACTACAGATTTGCCTTAAACTTGACAGATTTCTCTGGAGGGGGAATGCATCAGTCCAGTGATATGGAATGTTTGCTGCCAACATCTCGGACGTTTCTCACACTACACGTATTCATGAGCTAAACTGGCCTGTATATGCTACCTTTTGATTTGCCTGCATTTCAATTCAAATGGTATATGACGGCCCATGACTTCCAGTTCTAAAGCAGTGGTAATATTTTGAGGAAACAGTTTTGATGGAAAGCTTGTTATGGAAATACCTCCACTCTGTGAAGTTCTGAACTTTCAAGATTAAAGGAGACTTATGACTGAAATGAACTATTAAGATTTACAGAGAATTGGGACTGAAATGCTTTAATCAAGAACCCTCAGAGAGAAAATCAAACTAAAAATCCAAATGAAATGTACCGTATTTGTCCCATGTACCAGATACAAGGGCAGTGAAATGATTACTTATTAGTCCTTCCTAACCATACAATTTGAATTCATAATAAGATAAGAAATTTGACAGTAATAATATATATAACAATGTTGAAAGCATGTAAAAGCATGAACTGAATAACATTTGCAACAGAATGTAATAAATTCAGAGATAACTGGTCCCAAAGAATCAGATGATGTCACTGCCATCTATTTTACATTATGATGCACCTTACACCTGGTATTTTCACATCTGAAGGAAAATTTGATATGGTGTTAGGCGTGCTGTGATGACCAGAAGACTTCCGTTGTAGAGGTTCATTCGGGAAAATGTGAGAGGACAGTAAGCATTTGCGCTCGTGCACATACAGGACTGTACATCACCATTTTGAGTCAATGTCTACACCATGTCCATTACATTGGCACAGAGTCAAATTACCAGAAAGAAAATGAACCAACAAAGACGCAGCCCCTCCTGCTGCTCCGAAAGGCCCAAGTTGAATGGCTTCTTTCAGGCAGTGACGCCCCTTCAGTCCTTCATGGTACACAGAGTTTGTCATTGTTCCCCCTCACATCAATATTGGGGGCCGAACAGCCTGGGAGGCAGTAGACAGGGAGCAGCGAAAAGCGGGAGAAAGGGGGCGTGGCCCTTTTTGATCACACCGGCATTCGCATAGCACACACACGCACAAGCACGCACGCACACACACACAAAGGGAGCTAGGATCACTTGGCTGTTCTGGGTCACTCGCAGCTTTCTGGGCCCTGATGTGAACCCTGACGATGCAAATCCAAAAATGTCGGACGAGAAACAGGAGGATGTCATGTGAGCTGTTTTGCAAACCGCCAGCCTGCGTGGATTTCCATCCTGTCACAGTCAGGCCACACCAATTTTGTTTATGTGTGCTAGCCTGATCCAAAGGCCAGCAGAGTCCTCCGTGATAACAGGCATGGCCTCACTCCTCTCTGCCCGCCACATCGACCCCTCAGCCCCGTCCTCCATCCTCTCAGGCCCATTGTTCGAGCATCAGATTGCTGTGGCTTTGAGCTGGGTGACGCAGGCTGGTAAATGTTTGATGGAGGCAGACGACCAAGGACACCATGATAAATTGACCCCTACACTAATCACTGGTCACTGCGCAAAAATAAAAGCAATGGCCACCTTATCTGGAACGTGAATACAAAACGGGTCCGTTGTACATGTCAGCCTGCTGATACACAGTTCAAATGTGTGATTGGATGGACGGTCTGCAGCGTGGAAACAAACGCATTGCGCATTGACTTCTCTTGTGAGCCATTCCATTAAGACATATGTAACTGCAGACAAGCGTGCACTTTCAGGGGTGTGCGACAGTCGATAGAAATAGTTTTGACATCAGGACGCTCCTTAAGTAGATTTATTGGAAGGCATGTTGCACATGTGCGTCGAAAAACAAGATGTTCATGATTTTTCGCTGACACTGGTGAGCGCATACATTTTTATACTTTTTCACATTTGCCCCTCACAGGAGACACAATCTTGGCATTACAGGCGCCATTCTTTGCTAACATAGTAACCCCAAAATAAACAACTATTCCATCCTCATCCCTGCTTTTAATTATTGATTTTTTGTTTACTTGATCAGTGAGCATCCAATTTAGGGATATTCATCTCCAAGAGTCCCCATCACTGAGATTACGGTCTCCAGCCCCCAGCCCACCAACGCATTTCCATGGGAACCACGAAAGACGTGACCTTTAGGAAGGTGACCTCCTACTGATGACCAAAACCTTTTCTAATCCCTTTGGCTGAGCAGGCCAAAGTTACCTCCTCAAAGAACATGCAGCAAACCCTCCCTATTTCTGGTCCAGATTGTCTACATTCTGAGGAACATCTAGTATATCTGCTCCTCAGCCCGCCTGAGAGGGTCCTCAAAGCATTCCACCAGAGTGTGGGAAACAGGCTCAGAGGCTTGGAGTGGGGTGAACTGAAAGTGTCTGAGCCAAACCAGGCCCCAAAGCACAGCACATGTGTTGCACAGCCAGTGAGACGGCAAAGTCCTCGTCAACTCTTCCATGAGAACCTGGTACAGAGCGACACACTGCAGATTGCTTTGGCCCCGTCTGGTTTCATTAAGCATGTATTAGGGTAGTAAGGCCGGGGAACCAGGCACAGTATGTTGTAATTACAATCTAACAAGGAAAACGTTGAGGGAACACTAGGGGGGAACGCCTTGAGGAATGAACCGAGCATGAAGAGGAGTTGGAGAAGGTAGACTCAATTGATAATGCAGATGAAGAGGGTTAGAAGGTCTTCAGCATCACAAGTGAATTCAAACCTCAGCCTGTTCCCTCCATTCACGTCCAATCAACGTCCATTCACGTCCAATCAACGTCCATTCACGTCCAATCAACGTCCGTCCCAAGTGCGGCGCATGCTATTAGCTACACGCTCACATTGCCAGAATGAATGATGAGCATACGAATGGGACAGTTAGCCTCTGTTAGTATGTCACCTAGTACGCTCGCTCCAAGAATTTCTACACAGGAAACACATCAGTGTTAAATTAACACTCTCAGTGTTTATATTGATCCAGTGGACCTACATACACACTGACGAGTGTCAATTTAACACGTAGGGTGTTGATTTTACACCAAAGTTTTTACTGTGTAGGATTGAATGTGAAAATGTGTCAACTATTCAGTCAAGCTTATTTTATAAAGTCATATTTCCTTCAACCGCTGTCTTAACTTGGTAATACAGACACTGAGCCTAAAACCCAAAAGAGAAACAACTAAGTTGTTGAAGCACAGTTGCTCACAGTTTCCTCATTAGTTTGAAGTACACGCTGTCTGAAACATCATTGGTTTAAATATTTTCTTCTTAACCAATTGCATTTTGTTTTGCATGACTCAAATGTGGTCTTCTGCTTTCCCCAAGGTGTTCCTTGTCCTTTGACTAATCAAGCAGTTGGTCCTGGTGTCTTAGGAAAGAGCCTTGGGCATGATGACTGAGCGGCTGACATTTTGAAGAGAGGCACTGTTGTTCTTTCAACTTCCAATCTGTTGGGAGAACAACTCCCGAGTCGTGTTGTTGGAATGTCCGTCCCACTTATCGGACTGAATGCATTGAGAGGGGTGTAGAGGGCGTGGCATGGGTGTGTGTGTGTGTGTGGTACATAGATAAGATACAGAATGTGGAAATGAAAACATCAGGCAGATCTGTGTTGGACATGCTCCGTAGATTACGTCATGTTCCAGGCTTGGCACTTTCTCTGTATCTCAATCCAAAACACACACACAGGACTGAGGGAGTGGGCTAAAGGACTGGCGGGGGGCTTGACGATGGGTTATAAACAATGTCTCGTAAATCATAAACATGTTCAAAAGGGGTCTGATGGCAGATGAAAACACATCTAAATTACATTTCTAGAGATTAAATAGTAAATTCAAAGCTTTCAAGTTTCGCATTGATGCTGGATACAGTAAGCTATTTCATTGCTATTTCAAAGCTCCAACATCTAAAATGATAGAATTGTGCCTTGAGACAGATTTGTAATTTATGACATTGAGTTCTAAAACATGAAACTGAAGATTCTTTCTTTGGAAATTATTCAGAGACTTGGTGTCATGATACTCATGAGTTCTCATACAAAACGGTTGTGCGATTTTAACTTTATGATGTAACTGCAACCACAACCTAACAATGCAACTCGATATGACTGATCATGGTACAACCTTGGGGCCACTGAGTGTTTCGGGTGATTGTGGATCTTCACTCTTATTAAGAATATTCCACTTGTGAACTTTTTCTTGATCCTAACTCCCTTTGGCAAAGAGGCTGACCGTTGCACAACTCGACTCCATAATGTAATCAAATACATTTTTATTATTACAAAAATGTGTGTTCTACGCAGACGGTTTTAACAAGCACTTATTTTTCACCTTTTCATTCACTCTTCTAAACTGACACTCATTTGACTAAACAGCGTGACCGACATCCAGAGTTCGTTTAAAGGCCTGTGTAATATCAAACACTGATATCATACTGTATCTCTCTCTCCCAACAAGACTGAGTGTAGATTTCCCCTTTGTTCAGAGAATCACATGCTGTGTGAAAATAACAGCAGTGCACTTTGCTCTTTCCCTGCTAATATTTGACTGTTGTGAGGGCATCCGCAGTGTTGGACAATGTAGAAAAGTTAGCTTAAACCATAGAAATGGAATAAGTAGAAACCTTGTTGAACTATTTTGGTTGGTCATTTGATCAGTACACAAAAAAAAATGGCTGCCGCTTTAACCATTCTGCTACATTGATTTGAATTTGAATGCCATTTCTATTCATTCCATTTCAATGGCATTCACAGTGTTCAGGAAGCCCCTCTGATATTGTAGTTTACTGTAGTTCACCAATCCCCAATACTGGACACCAGGCATCCATTGATCAGCAGTAAACTACAATCCCCTGGGTTCAATGAAGTCCATCTATGTTGTGGGTTAATGGACTGTAACTGCTACAAAAGGATCTGGCAAAGAGAAGAAACAACAGATTTCACAATAAACAACACACAGTGATCTATGAGGGGAAAATATTTTTTTACGTAATACATATTTACGTATAATATATATAAAAAGGTACCATAAAAATCCAGAGTGTTGGTTTGATTTGGTTTTAACAGGAATCTTCGAAAGTCCGATCTACATTTGGATTTATTTGTGTCCTCATTTATCTTTTCCTCCATTACCTTTAGGAGGCCACCAGAGCCCCTAACCATGGCCCCCACAGCAGTTCTCCTGATTAGTTGAATGTTTTATCTCTCCAGATAACAGACTCTGCCCCTTCATTACCTTCACTACAGTATGTGGTGGGCAAAGTTAAATATATAGTGAAACTGGGTGCATCCAATGGAAAACAATGGTAATCTATTATGCTATTTACATTAATTAAAAAAAACACTGGGTAAGGACGGGAAAAGGAAATCATGTTTGAGAGGTCCAAATTCCAGTAAATGTGTCTGTGATGTAGGAATTGTTAAGCTGGAATAGCTTGTGTACCACCATCATTATCTAAATACAAATATTAGAGTTGATTGACAGGTCAATTTTCTTTCACTGACATACTCCTTCTGTATGTTGGAGTCAAATCAGTTCAACAAATGTGTTCATACTAACCTACATGAAAACAAAAGCAAACTTACCAAGGCCTCAGTAGGAGGTGGTAACATATTTCTTTCCATTTCAACAGCATAATAATTAATATGTGAATATCCATTTGAGCCAATGATGGCATATGGATGAACTGTTGACCATTGCGAGTGTACCCATAGGATAAAGCAGGAAGGAAAAGCAGGAAGTGTGCCCATCCATCTAGGATGTGATAAATACACTCAATCTGTGCTGCTGGGAAAGAAATTCCATTGCATGTGACTGTAATGTTCACTCTTTGGAAACCGAGCAAACTCAAAAAGGTTAATATGAACAATAATGTTTATTTACTGAACATATGGTTGGCAAAGGTACAAAAAGGTAAATCCCAGGCAGAGTAATCCAAAAGCAGGCATAGGTCAAAACGGAATAGCATATAGGGCTAAAGTACAAGAATGGGAGATCCAAAAGCAGAGTAACTTGGAAACAAGGCAATGGTCAAACCAGAACTAGAATTATACACAGGAATGCTCAGTAAAGGAATAGTACTTACAATACCTCGCAAGGAGGCTATGGGTGAGTGTGGCTTAAATACAAAATGGAGTGAG
>JACXGM010032504.1:0-12610 GCA_016801145.1 Umbra pygmaea | reverse complement strand
AGGTGCACCTTATTTACTACCAGCAATCATTATTTAAGAGGGCCAGCCGTTTATTCTGTGTCTGTTATTGTTCTAACTGTAGCGCACATTTGTGAGAGCCTGTACTCTCCAGTTTTGTTGCATGTTTTCGCTATTGCCAAGGATACCCATTAAAGCCTTGTTGACCTGCACTTGTCTCCTCGCCTACATCGTGTGACAGCTTTGGTTGAATGAGAGGGAATTATAATTTTTATTTTGTTTTTTGTAAATCCCAAAACAACACAAATGTCATTGTAGTGTAAAGACATACATACATGCTACCCAGTGTAAAATAGACCTACTCCATTTTATTTATCTTATTAGAAAATTCATGGCACTGTCTCCTTTATAGTTAAAGCTTCATGCATTTTAAATGAGTTGTCTCCCAATTTGGATTCTTGATCATAATGTCCCATTCATGTCCGCAATGAAAATATGTAATTTCCTTTGGTACAAATGTTATTTGAGCTTACTGATAGACAAATCTGAAGATTTTTTAAAATCTTGTTTGTCTACAATGTGCCTTTTTGAAATTGTAATATATTGTATATAATGGATGGACACATAGGTTTACTGTCTTTGCATATGTAATTAATCATCAAGTCATGTGAGTACATGTTTAAATTCATGTATTCAGATCAGAATTATTTCTAGTATATATATTGCTCAGACTAATACCTATAGAAATCCATCGCTAAAAAGTCCACTCTCACACAGACAATAACAGAGTGTAGTACTGTATATATAAACAAGCAAATCCAGTGAGTAATTTGTTTTACAGCATTCTCTTGCTTCCTCTGATCTTAAACATGTTCAGGCAAAATCATTTAGGGTACACAGTCACACAAACACAGTTCAGAGAGGTAATTTTAAGTACATTAACAGGAACATTAAATTGAACTTAACCCAGGAATATTTCATCTTCTCAATTGACAAAGCAACAACACTAATTTAACATGAAAAATCAATGCAATATCAAATGGAGCTTCATTTTATGTGGTATGTCTTAAAGCAGTTGATATTGAGGGAGACCTGGCACTTGCAACAGGCAAACTTTGCTTATTTCTGTTAGACAGCACATCTCAGCTGACTGTCTCTGTGTTCTGGATAGTGACTTCTTTTGTCAAACCTCACAGAGTCTGGAATGTTTCAGTTCCTTTTGGCATGAAGTTTCAATGGACGAGCGATTGTGGAGCTTGTCAGATGACTGGAGTATTTAATCTGGTACACCTTCACCACTTCTCTTCTGAAGTTAAGCAAGTCCACTGGTCTTTTCTTGCATCCATTCTGAGACCTTCAGTAGAGTATCCAACAGTTCTGCATTGCCACATCTGGGATCCACATGAATAATGGGGTCCACCACTTTGGAATGGCAATTTACCATTGAAAGGCAATTAGATAATAACCAATGTTCTAAACCATTTTGTCCTCCTCTCTCATGTTCTTATTATAGTATGACCATCTGTGGCTGTTCTATTTCAACCTTTTTCTTTTTGCTGCGTGAGAAGCAAGTGTGGCCTTTCCAATCGGTTTGACAGGCTGGCAGTTGGAGGCCATTGTGACAACACTGTTGTCGGTCCACTGCACCACAACTACTTTCCTGAATTGAGAGTAGCAGAAGGAGTGGGTTCCTTTTGACTTGTTGGACACTGCTTTTTTCTCTTCCACAGGGCAGTCTTCTACTCTGTTGGCCCTCATGGTTCCAGTGCCACCTATCCACTGGTCACTGAGGACCTGGAGTAGCGGGAGTGACGTGAAGAAGTTGTCAAAGGTGATTTGGGAAGTCAGATTCTTAGGGAGGGAATCAACAAGCTCCTGGATTACCAAAACACAAAGACCAAGGTCAGGCCCATGGAAATAGAATGGATAGAAAAGCCATTGAACTGCTTGGCGTGGTCATTAGTACACAACAAAATGGCGATTGTTGTTAGTTGTCACACTGACAACACGCAAATTGGTTTAATGCGGAAGTAGACCGCTAGATCTTTGCAATGAAATTGTACACATAAAAATGGCTGCCGCTCTGACCATTCTGCTACATTGATTTGATTTGGAATGTCCTTTCTATCCATTCCATTTCTATGTTCAGGCCTTTTGACACTTCCCTGCATACTGTTTACATTGGAAGAGGTATCCTTTGCTTGTGTTCAAGCACCACATCTTGTATCCAAAGCTAAATGTTTTCCCTTGCTAAAGTGCTTGGCAGAGTGTTTTCCATAGTAGGAGATCATTGCTTCATCCATACTCAGAGGCTGTTCAGTTGGGAAAGCCTTCAGTAATGTCTTATTCATGACGTTAATGAATGGCCTTTTCTTTTCAATTTGTCACCATGAGGAAGGTTGAAGTTGTCAGCTAGATGAAAGTACGTGAGGATATCCTAAAACTGTCTTCTTGTAAGAAGTTGGGTGACAGTGGTGTTGTGGACATCCTCACTATCTTCCCACATCATTTTTCTCTGTGGCAAAGAACTGTAGCCACTGATGAGTAGCACAGTGATGAAGGCTCTCATTTCATCAAGAAAGAAAATGATATCATGATTTCCATTAAATTATCCATATCTGTTGCTCTTAACACACAGATATTGTATGACCTCATCTTCAAAAAACTGTTCAAACCACAGATGTGGTTCTATGTCATTTCCCTGATTAGTGTGCAAATTCCATGCAAATTTTGTATGAACATGCTTTGGATGATACTTTCTGACCCACCTTTGGCCCTGTATGGATGTCCTGGAGGTGGGTAATGGCTGTGCTTCATCCACTTCACTCTCTGAATCTATTCTCTCATATTCTCCTTCTTGGTAGACAATATATGTCTGCCACACCATCCAACTGATTACCAGATAAATTATCTAGTGAGCTACCCATTTCTTCATCTGCACTGTCCTCTGCATTTCCACTCTCCAAACCAAGAAGCTAAATGGAGATGTCTGCCCTGTCTATGCTCTCAAAGTGGACAAATGCAATCACATCTTGGATACTGTAAATCTTCTTCAAATGGGCCATGACTTCTCCTCTGACCTGTTTCTCTGTTCTGTCAGCAGGAGCATTCTGGACAGGTGCTATACACTGATACCAAGTTGAATGGTTAAAGGCCAATTTCAAAGATAACACAAACTAAATCAAAAGAAAGCAGCTAGAACCTCAGACTAAACAAAAAAGCTTCAAACTATTATATTTGTAAATACTTATGTATGCATTTTTTTAAATGGTGACCTGAGTACTTAACCTTTGTGTGTGTGTGTGTGTGTGTGTGTGTGTGTGTGTGTGTGTGTGTGTGTGTGTGTGTGTGTGCGCGTACGTGCGTGCGTGCGTGCGTGCGTGCGTGCGTTCGTGCGTGCGTGCGTGCGTGCGTTTGTGTGTGTGTGTGTGCGATTATTTAATATGGAATGCATAGTCATGTGCTAACTGTGTTGTGAACTTGTGAACTCATAGTTTCTCAGAAAAGTACTTTTACTCAAGTAAATGGCCACCTCTGCGCTCAAGGAATAACACTCTTCATTTACCAAACTTGAATCCTTGATGCTGCTCTTGTGGGTCCTAGGGATGCGATCTGAACGCAATGCGAAACTACCTTTGACACATCGACTGCCCCACACAGAGCAACAACACACGCCATTTAGGGTAGCATACAGGGCACTACCACATCAGGAAATTCCACCACAACGTCATCCGACTTGCTCTATTCAATAAACAAATGCTGAAGAGAGAACCCCTCTCACTATATGAACCATCCAGAGCTGGAACGAGCATTCAGAGTCCACCCTCCAGGACTGCTGTGATCACGTCTATTGGAGTGTAGCAGTGTTAATTTCGTCAGCAATTTAGTCATATATTCTTTTGACTTTTTACCATTGAACTAGAAAGTCTGGACAAAAGTAGTAATGTAGTTTGACAATACATTTTCATTCTGTATCTGATCAGAGATGAACGGTGGCTAAAATATACCTTATTTCATAGATAAATTAGGTGACTATAATGTGAAAAAAATCCTGTCATTTTAGTCAGTAGTTTTAGTCATCTATTTTTTTCTCCATGAAATAATAATATTTTGGCAATCTTTAACTTTCATTACATGCACAACTGGATTGTTTTGAAATCATGTTTTTCAGAGTTATTGTTGACTGTTAAAAACTAAGACAAATAAAATGACTAAAATACAGCAAAAATGAACACTGGAGTGTAGGGATGTTATGAGAACCGATACTACCGAAACCTTCCGGTTCTAAAATGACAAAACACAGACAATGCCCATATTTTGAAGCACCATAGGCACCATAGGCACCGTTAGCAAAGATGACAGTGTTAGCAATAGCTAACTTTGTCAGTGGAGGATAACTGAAAATAGCAGGAAACATCAAAAGCAAACAAAAAGGGCTTTGGCTCCAGTTGCGAAAATTCGCTAGCTAGGTAGACTACTTTGTTTGGCAGAGGATAATATACTGTACTTTTTCATTTTCACATGTGAAATCGGTGCACCGTTCCCAGAGGTACAATACTGAATCAATGTGTGGAATTGACAGAGCAAGCCCGGTTTCCGACTCCCTGTTCAAAAAATACATTTAATATACTGTATATAGTTCCACGATGGGGAACATATCAGATATTAAACTGATAAGAACATATGATTCAAAGCTGTTATTAACCAATACAATACAGCCATATGGGACCAATGCCCAACACATTACACACAATCATTCGCGACTTACCAGGACCATGTTGACATGTTAGTTTTCCTCTCTAAAAACCTTGAACTACCTAAGAAAAGGTGTGCAATGTTGTGAAAAAAAACATGTTCATCTTGTTAGCTTAATGGCTGCACTGCTATATCCACTGTTTTGTTTTGCACTGTTGTTGTTTTTTAACAGTACCTTTTGAAAAGATATCTGGAATGATATTGGTTGTTATGGTTGCTCTATGCTATATTGCATGTGTTTTTTATGTCTTGTTATGATATTTAGATATTTTTCAAGTATTTTACAGTTTTTTCCAATTGCTAACACACAAAATGCATAATTTGTCTCATTGTGTCAAAACTCAACACACAAGAATGCTTTACACAACACTTGAAGATTAACATTGAACTGCCATTGCTCGCAGGAGCACACGCGTGCATGTGTAGGCGGTCATAGACCTTCCACCGCCATGCCGAAAATAATTCCCTTATCAGGTTGCGGACCGGGAAATAAGGGGGCAGGTACAGCACCATGAAATGGTCGTGGTGGTGAATTAGTCCCGGACCAGAGCAGCCCGGTGGAAACTGAAATTATCCCAGATGACAACGAACATGGGCTGCCCTGGTTAGTCCTATGTGACCGCAGCATGTAGTGCATGCAGAAATGTCAATATGTGTGCAGTGTTGTAGGGACCCAGGGTGGCATGGTGATGGAGGACCCCCTGACCACTAATGGGTGCACACATGTTGGTCCTCCCCGTCTCTTACTCGTTCTCCTCTCCCTCTTCCCGTCTCTTCCTCATCTTCTCCTTCCCCTTGGTCCTTTAGCCTCCATATTCACGATTGTCTCACGACAGGTGCTCATACCTGAATTATATAGTGACTGATTGGTGTTCAGTTACAGGTTAAGTGTTTTACGATGTGAGCGGGAGTGTTGCTAATGTCATGTTTGTTTTAACTATTGAATGGACGTGCTGACTGCAGAGTGTTTCATCATTGGCCAAAGTGTGTAACACATGCACAATGTGTGTAGTGTTTTGCACAGTGTGTTACAGAATTGTTTACGGTGCCATGCTGACATTGTGTTTATTCATTTGGTGCCTGAGTCTACCAAATGCATGCAAACGTTACGGTTTCGACGCTTTGTTATGAGCATTCACTTTCAGTGTTTTAGCAATCGGGAAAAACTGTAATAAAGAAATTCATGTTTCAAGTTCAAGTACATGGAATCGTAGAAAATCCTTTTTTTAACGTGGTATCGAAATCGGCATAGAGAATTGTGTTATTTCACTGTTATTGGCACCGACTAAATTTTTGGTATCATGACACGCCTATTAGAGTGTTTTCAAGACCTCCTCGGAAGGGAATGTGAGTGAATTTGCTGACTCTGTTACTAGTTCTATCAGCTCATATTCAACACAATCATTGACTACAAGTCAAGTAGTGGATAGCAACTTCACACTCCCAACCTGATGAATTGATCTTTTTTCTCTCACATTTCGAGACTCAGGGCTCCGAGCCCCCTACTGGTGTGCTCAATGATAGCAAGGGCCCTGTCATGGCAGTCACCATAAAGGACATGCGCAAAGCCTTCAAGTGTGTTATCTCCAGCAAAGCTGCTGGACCAGAGGGCATTCCCAGCCGTGTTCTCATTGTGTGCAAACCAACTGGTGAGAGTTTTCACTGAAATCTTCAATATCTTCCTTGCACAGGCCATTGTTCCACTCTGTTAAAATTCCACCAAAAACGGGAAGGTGACGGAGTTGCACTTGTCTCCACTCTTCCTGACACACAATTGAGCATTTCACAACTAGACTCTGAGGTACTAAGCAACTATAGATCAGTATCAAACATCACATTTCTAAGTAAGGTGTTTGAGAGTCTTTCACCAACTGAACACATTTCTAAATGACAACAACATTCTAGACGTTTTCAGTTTAGAGCAAATCATAGCACAGAAACAGTCCTGACCAAAATAGTAAATTATTTAAGACTTAGCATGGATGCAAACAAAGTCTCAGTCCTAGTCCTCCTAGACAGCATTCGAAACCATTGATCAGGATATTCTACTTGATTGTCTTAAAAACTGGGTTGGTCTCTCAGAAAGTGTCCTCGGAAGGATTCAAACCTACACTATAGGCAGAAAGTTCTTTGTCAGTCTTAGTAACCATGTATCTGAGGAACATGATATACTATGCAGTGTTGCACAAGGAAGCTGTCTTGCTCCAATACTTTTTTCACCATACATGCATTTACTATACATGCTTCTACAAGGTAATGTTATCAGATAAGTTCATTCTCTAGGTGCCTAATTGCCATAAATAATTGGATGAGTGCTAGTTTCCTAAAATTAAATGAGGATAAAACAGAAATATTCTCAGTTATATTCTCAGTTATAAGTTCAGGAACTGGAACTTTTCGCCAAGTTCTTGCAGGCTGGCTGAAAGCGTTGTCTGGAAGCTCGTGCTAGCAGCGCGTGTGGGTGGTCGTATCCCCGGTCTTAATATTTATACATTTTTGACTGGATTGCTGTAGACATTTAAAAAGTGAATACAAAGCAAACTAACTCAAAATCTATCTAGTCCTGCATATTCTTAAATGCATCCTTCTGCCTCAACTTCTGGCTCCAGTGCTTTACAAGTTGCTCTGACGCAGTCTTAAATCGTAAAAATCGTCATGCAAGTGCTTTTTTCCCGGGAAATATTTCACAGCCCACTTCTCACTGAAGGAAATAGGGACAAACCAACCGCCCACACCTGGTTCATCAAGGGCCAGAAGCCTATCTGGAACAACCTAGGTTGAGTTAGATGGGTACAAGGCATTACTTTCACCTCAGAAATATTCCTATATTTAAACCATTCATAACCCAGAAATATGCAGAGAAACTAATTACTAATTACAACCAGATTGGACTACTGCAACGCCCTCCTTACAGGTCTCCCAAAAAAAGTGTAGAGAATATTCAACACTTCCAGAACTCAGCAGCGAGACTCTTAACAAGATCAAAGAGGCGAGAACATATTACTCCAGTTCTGAAGTCATTACACTGGCTGCCAGTTCCTCGCAGGATTTACTTTAAGGTCCTCCTGCTAGTTTATAAAACTCTAAATGGTTGAGGACCAGCCAGTTTTACAGGTTCTCTAACATCCTATGTTCCCCAAAGAGCCCTCAGATCTTCAACAGCTAACCTGCTAATGGTACAAAACCACACTCACAGAAAAATTGGAGATGCTGCCTTTTTAACTATGCTCCAATGCTGTGGAACACATTACCAAAAAATATCAAGGAAGTATCCTCTATTGATTTATTAAAAAAGCTGTTAAAAACTTTAGCCTTTAACTAAGCCAGCACTCAAATGCTTTTTATGCTTTCCTTTTTTGAATAAAAAAAAAATGTTCCTTTACATTTCATATTGTTATTTCATTGCCTGCAAACGTGCTCTACACCGCATTCCAAATTATTATATAAATGATATTTTACACTGATTTTCCTAAATAGTTGATGCAAATGACAGTCATAATTTTCAAGTCAACAACTTTTAGGGTATAAATCGAATTTCATTGGTTCACCCAATGAAAACAGTATTTCTTTCTAAAATAAAAATGTCAAAATGCACAGTTCCAAATTATTATGCACAACATCGTTTCAAAACATTTTACAAGTTGTAAAGATCTGAAAATGGTAAATTGTTGAATTTGCACCATTAGGTCATATTTACTGAAATCAAATTTATTTCAATCAAACACATCATAACAGGACAAGTTACATGTTAACATAGGACCCCTTCTTTGATATCACAATCACAATTCTTGCATCCAACTTGTGGATGAACTTGTGAGTTTAGGAAGAGTTTCTGCTTGAATTTCTTTGCAGGATGTCAGAAAAGCCTCCCAGAGCTGCTGTATTGATGCAAACTGCCTCCCACCCTCATAGATCTCTTGCTTGAAAATGCGCCTAAGGTTCTCAATAGGGTTGAGGTAAGGGGAGAAGGGGCCACACCATTCTCTCCTTTTATGCCCATAGCAGCCAATGACACAGAGGTATTCTTTACAGAATGTGATGGTGCATTGTCATGCATGAAGATGATTTGGCTATGGAAGGCATGGTTCTCCATTTTGTACCATTGAAGAAAGTGGTCAGTCAGAAACTCTAAATACATTGTTGAGGTCATATTCACACCTTCACAGACCCTAAAGGGGCCTGCAAAGTCATGAAAAACACTGCACACCATAAAGGAGCCTACCAGCTCTCTCCCCATGATTCCAGCCCAAAACAAGACTCTGTCACATCCTTGCTGACGTTGCAGCCTAATTTGGACATGGTGGCCATCCACCAACCATCCACTGCTCCATTCATCTGGACCATCCAGGATTGCACAGCACTCATCAGTAAACAAGACTGTTTGAAAATCGTTCTTCATATATTTCTGAGCCCACTGCAACCATTTCTGCTTGTGAGCATTGGTTAGCGGTGGCCGTATAGTAGGTTTATTCACAACTGCAAGCCTCTGGAGGATCCTACACCTTGAGGTTCTCGGGACTCCAGAGGCACCAGCAGCTTCAAATACCTGTTTGCTGCTTTGTAATGGCATTTTTGCAGCTGCTCTCTTAATCTGATCAATTTGTCTGGCAGTATTCTTCCTCATTATGCCTTTATCTGCACAAACCCGTCTGTGCTCTATATCAGCCACAAATCCCTTCACATTACGATGATCACGTTTACGTTTTTGTGAAATATCCAATATTGTCATACCTTGTCCAAGGCATTGCACTATTTGACACTTTTCTGCAGCAGAGAGATCCATATATTTTTTTTTCCCATATTGCTTGAAACCTGTGGCCTGCTTAATAATGTGGAACATCCTTCTTAAGTAGTTATCCTTTATTTGGGCACACCTGGCCAACTAATTATCACAGGTGTCTGAGACTGATTTCAGTGAGCTAAAGAGCCCGGAGACACAATAGAATCCATGAGTTTGATTGAAAAACAAAATATTTAAAGAGCAATGTGCAGGTTGAATCGATAACTGATAATTATAAGCCAGGCTCTGTCCGGCTAGCAACGCGTCATATGACATAGGCAGAGGCAACAATGAGCTTGCGCTCTGCTCTCTCATTGCGGTTGTCGATGTAGTTGGAGCAGTGGTGAGAGACACAGCGAGATATAGAGAAACATTTACCGTTAGCCATAATAGTAAAAGTTTGGTTTCGTCATCACCATCCATAGTAATTTGAGCATGAACTTGACCAGACTTCCTCGCGTTATGTCACTTCCGGTCAGTGATTTATAGATGCAGATGTTTTTTTATCACAATTTTATCTCTAAATATCATTTTTGACAATTTCTCCAATCTAGTTGTTTATCATTAATGTACACTGTGCTATATCGAGGTGTCCAACCTGCACATTGCTCTTTAATGTTTATGACACTTAATTTCAATCTGCATAATAATTTGGAATGTGGTGTAGGCGTTTTAACTTTATATTACATTTCTTTGTCTTTTATTGATGTAAATGTTTTTACTGACGCAAATTTATTTCATTTTGTTTGACTTTTATTGATGTGAAGCACTTTGAGCTGCATTCCCTGTATGAAAGGGGCTATAGTATATAAATAAAGGTTAATTATTATTATTATTATTTCATCTTAGAGTTTTGAGTATATGGTTATACCACTCTATCTGCGTAGCTTGGCGTTCCATTGAAAATGCACTATCCCAACATATTTGCCCTTCTCTTGTAACAAACACATTGATTGGTAGGTGTCACTTTGAAAAACATCTGGTTGTATCCTGTTCTATTTACAGTCACATATTTGGAATATTAATAACTTACTAATGTCTATCGGCTTGGAATGTTTCAAAATATATAGGACACTTATTCCATCCCTGGCACATCATGATTTAAAACATTTTATTTTTATCTTAAACTCTGTACAGTTATGAAATATTATGATGTACAATGGGATAATTCTAGGTGCCCAACCTCTTGTTAAGTTAATAACGTCCATTACAGTTACTTTTGTCTCTAATCTAAAATAAATTACTATCGTACCAGGTGAACACTCCCTGTTACAAGGTTGAAGGGAAATACATCTGGAAAAAAATGGTATAGATTGGGATTGGTCCATAGTATGGAACACCATTTGTAACTCATTTAAGATCCTTGCATATCAACTGAAACATAAAAAATATGCACAAATAATTTATTTTGTTCCTGAGCATAGATTTAAATTAGAGGTGGTAGACAATAATCAGTGTCATTGTCTGCAATAGGGAAGTACACTTATAGCTTCCGGTAGTGTAAAACAGTTGAAAACCTATGAAAATGTATTTTTGATGTATTGGGAAAAAATACTTAAGAGCCTCCCACTGTGCCAAGTATATTTATTATCTGGTTACAACCCTGTTGTGAAGATGTCCTTTCAAGAATTGTGGCTAGTTTTCAATGGCCATCAACTGCCAGTTGAGCTTAATATTGTTATATGTAAGGTGTGGTTGATCATTTTTAATTAAATATTGTATGTACCCAGGTAAAAAAAAGTATATTTAAATTATACTCCAGTATTTAACTTCTAGTATACTTATGTTTAACCATAAGTATGTATTTAATATATTTAAGTATATTTGAAGTATACTTTCAAAATATACATACCAAAATAATATATTAGAAGTATATTTAGTATAAATAAAATACATTTCAAGTATATTTAAATATACTTTTTTTTACTTGGGCATACTAGATAATGAAACTTGATAATTATTTGAAAGTACTGAAGAATGTAAAGCAAGACAAACCTAAATGCTTGTGAAGCCTTTTAATTTTCTGCAAAAGTTTAGGCACCCCTGACAATTTCCATGATTTTCATTTGTAAATAATTGGGTGTTTGGATCAGAAATTTTATTTGGATCTATCAAATAACTGAAGGAGACAGTAATATTTCAGTAGTGAAATTAGGTTTATTGGATGAACAGAAAATGTGTTTCGCTGGAGAGATCTGAATATGGCTGTGCACCGATGCTCCCTATCCTACCTGATGGAGCTTGAGAGGTCCTGTAAAAAAAGAATGGGAGAAACTGCCCAAAAAAAATGTGCCAAGCGTGTAGCATCATACTAAAAATGGTGCTTCAACATATTATTGAGCAGAGGCTGTGAATATTATGCACATGTGCTTTTTCATTTTTTTATTTTAATGTATGTGCTAAGATTTCAAACACACTTCTTTCACATTGTCATTATGGGGTATTCTTTGTAGAATTTTGAGGGAAATAATGAATTTTATCCTTTTCAGAATTAGGGTGTAACATAACAAAATGTGGAAAAAGTAAAGCACTGTGAATACTTTTTGGATGCACTGTATTGTAATTACAAGTACTGTAATTGGTTAAAATAAGTGATATTGTAGGCTACTGTATATTGTTTATTAAAAAAAAAAATTATATAGGGAATATTAATGGACATCAGTATAAGTACACAATTTAAATATGCTAGAGTTAACACCATAGCTAATTTTCATCTATTGTCCCTAGGCAGATACATAAAAATAAAACAGAAAAACAGTAACGAGCATGCAGCACCCTCATAGATTCCGAGGCAGGACAAACACCAACAACAACAGTCAAGACAAAATACAACAGTTCATGTGATGGTCACACATAGTGAACTGATGTATGTGTGACAGTCCCTTATTGAGGGGGGGCAGGCTATTCCAATATTTATTTCCCTTTACTGACAAAAAAAATTGTCCAAATGTGGTGTGCCTAAAAGGTATTACACAGTAGGGCTGGGAGGTATACCGGAAAAAACTATATACCGGTATTCATGTATATAGCGGTATGCTATATTCGTTACCGGTATTTTTTTCATGTCATTCCGCCAGCTGCAACAACTGAGAATAATCTTATTTTGGAATAAACTGC
>JACXGM010032503.1:0-12609 GCA_016801145.1 Umbra pygmaea | reverse complement strand
TTGGATTACTCTACCATTTAATATCCCTAGATGTACTTTAGCCATCCAGCTATTCCGTTTTGTCCTATGCCTGCTTGTTTGGATAACTGCCTGTGGATATACTCTGTACCTGTTCCTATGGAAGGTCAAACAGGTCAATAAATAACATTGTGCTATTTGACATTGTTTTGAGTATTTACTCAGTACAGACATTACAATGATTTTCATTTATATATAATTGGATGTTTGGATCAGCAATTTTATTTTGATCAATCAAAAAAAATGATGTTAATTGGAATAACAGAAAATGTGCAATATGCATCAAAATGAAATTTGTCAGGTGCATAAATTTGGGCACCCTTGTCATTTAGTTGATTTGAATACCTGTAACTACCTAGCACTGATTAAATGGAACACACAATTGGTTTGGTGAGCTCATTAAAGGGAAACTTTACCCTACAGCTGTAGCTCCAGATAGCTTGTAGGGTAAAGCTACAGCTATCTGGAGGTGCTAGTAGCTTCTCTCAGACATTTGTAGAACAGTGAGATCCATGACTACTGAAGAAGAAACCATTTGCTGTAATGAATGGGATCGTGGATAAGCTTTACTTTTAAGGGTTGAAACTAAAATGACTGACCACCGCATATGCATCACTGAACACAAACGTTTTCCAGCACACATGGACAGAGATGTAGCAAGAGGACAATTAACAAATGACTAAGTTTATTAAACCTATTTTCTGTACCTTGATAATCGAGCACACATCGTGTCTGTGGTAATGTTATTGTACTGTATGTGTAGTGTGCCAGCTGTATTTAGTAGCTAGTGGAGAGGGTCAATTACTATACCTAACTATATATAGGCTATTCTTTCTAGATAAAGAAAAAATAGATGGTATCGCATTGCTTTCCAGCCGCTTTCGGGCTGTAGTCCGGTAATTCAGCACGTAGATCCCTTTAATAATCTTCCTACCTAAAATGCAGACTGCAGATCCTAACTTTTTTATATTGTAAAGTGTGAAAGATCACTCCTTCTTTTTGGGTTTGCTTGTAATTTCTGCAACCAGGTACAGAACACCAAACGGGCATGATAAATAGAAATTAGACTACAATTTCAAAAACAAATATGTATAACATTCTAGCATCAAGCTTTCCAGAGGTGTGCTGTTGAATTGCCCATGTTCTGTGTGTCAGTACGTTTAAACGGGGACGGGCACTAAATTTGCTTGGAATTCTGGGCGTTGTGGTAGCTCAAGTTTAGACGGATACAGAAGCACCCCAGTGGATGCAAAAGGAACTGAAATATACTATCGGCTTTTCTCTGATATATTGAAAAAGAACAAATGTGTATATGACATAAATCATCTATGGTAAAATTTTTATATGCTATACTATGAAACCGATTTACTGTGGAACAGTCCTTTAAGCCATGCTTCCAATCATGAGAAAAGGTGTTTAAGGTGGCCATTTGCAAGTTGTTGTTCTCTTTGACTCTCCTCTGAAAAGTGGCAACATGGGGCCCTCAAACAAACTCTCAAATGACCTGAAAACAAAGATTGTTCAAAATTATGGTTTAGGGAAGGCTACAAAAAGCTATAACAGAGATTTAAGCTGTCAGTGTCCACTGTGAGGAACATAGTGAGGAAACGGAAGACCATAGGCACAGTTCTTGTTTAGACCAGAATTGGCAGGCCAAGTAAAATATTGCAGAGGCAAAGGCGAAGGATAGTGAGAATGGTCAAAAACAGCCCACCGACCACCTCCACAGACCTACAACATCATCTTGCTGCAGATGGAGTCACTGTGCATTGTTAAAAAATTCAGCGCACTTTGCACAAGGAGAAGCTGTACAGGAGAGTGATGTGGAAGAAGCCTTTTCTGCACACATACAACAAACAGAGTTGCTTGAGGTATGCAAATGCACATTTAGACAAAGCCAGCTTTATTTTGGAAGAAGGTGCTGTGGACTGATGAAACAAAGATAGAGATATTTGGTCATAACCAGGGGTGTTATGCATGGCGGCAAAAGAACGACAAACACTTGCTACCCACAGTAAAATTTGGTGGAGGTTCCATCATGCTGAGGGGCTATGTGGCCAGTGCCGGTACTGGGAATCTTGTTCAAGTTGAGGGTTGCATGGACTCCACTCAATATCAGCAGATACTTGAGAATAATGTAGAGGAATCAGTCACAAAGTTGAAGTTATGCCGAAGCTGGATATTTCAATAAGACAACAACCTAAAACACTGCTCACAATATATATATTATTAATACAGAGGAACAAGTACAATGTTCTGCAATTTCCATCCCAGTCCCCAGACCTGAATATTATTGAAAATCTGTGAGGTGATTTAAAGCGGGCTGTCCATGCCTGGCAACTATCAAACCTAACAGAACTGGAGATGTTTTGCAAGGAGGAATTGTCCAAAATACCTTCATCCAGAATCCAGACACTCATAACAAGCATTTTCATTCCACCAATGTCCAAATAATTTGTGATGGAGATATGTTGCTCTAACGTAACCAATTTTCCCCCACCCATGGCCGACACACTTTCACAATGAGGCGCTAGACGCTTTTTGGCATTGACTTTGATATCTGACCACTTTTTTTATTTCAGCCACAGACGTTCTGTGGCATTGACAGCGTCTGCTAACTTTTACCACTCCAAAGCCTTTTTGGCATTAGTAATAGCCACACTGTGCCCTTCAAACACTCCTCTTTTCCACCTCGCCAACAATAATATCTACCTCAATGAATATTATGTTGGGGGTGTTTCACTGACTTTTTATGGCTAACTATGGGCGTGACATGTAGCTGCAAAAGCTGTGCTGCGTATTAGAGTTGATTGTGATTTATAGAGGGAAAACAGCATAGGACGTGTGTGCGCATGGTTTTATAAATCTGAACATTTGTTTGCGTACGCATGTCCTATGTTTCATCCATATGCCACTTCTGACGCAAATCCACCGCAAAGTTTTATAAATGAGGCCCCAGAACCCTAAAGCAAGACTCCATAAGACTGGAGCGGAAATGGTGTTCTACCAAATTGGAGGTATTTACACTAGCTTGGAATGACAGTACTTTGCATTACTAAAAGGTTATTTCTCCAACCTAATTGGAGAGAACAAAAATAACCCAAAATGTCTTTATGATACCGCTACAAAGTTAACTAAAAAGCAGAATTCCACAAATAAGGTTGGACTTTATTTTTGCAGTAATGAATTCATTAGCTTTTTGGATGAGAAAATCATTACCTTTAGAAAACAAATCACAGAAACCTTTCTTAAAGGAGTGTTCCACAGTAAATCAGTTTCATAGTGTACCATTTACAAACGTTACCATAGATGATTTATGTCATATACATGTCTGTTCTTTTTCAATATATTTTAGGGAAAAGCCGATAGTATATTTCAGTTCCTTTCGCATCCACTGGGGTGCTTTTGTATCCGTCTAAACTTGAGCTACAACAACTCCCAGAATTCCAAGCGAATTTAGTGCCGTGCCCGTTTTTAACACACCGACATAGAACATGGGCAATTTAACAGCACACCTCTGTAGAGCTTGACGCTAGAAAGTTATAAATATTTGTTTTTGAAATTGTAGTCTAATTTCTATTCATCATGCCCGTTTGGTGTTCTGTACCTGGTTGCAGAAATGACAAGCAAGTCCAAAAAGAAGGAGTAATCTTTTAGACTTTACAATAGGCTATAAGAAGTTAGGGTTTGCAGTCAGAATTTTAGGTCGGAAGATTATGAAAGGGATCTATGTGCTGAATTAACCGGCACTACAGCCTGAAAGTGGCTGAAAAGTAATGCGATCCCATCCATTTTTCTTTATCTAGAAAGAGTAGCCTATATATAGTACGTATAGTAATTTACATACTCAGCTAGCTACTAAATACAGCTGGCACACTACACATACAGTACAATAACATTACCACACAGGCACAATGTGTGCTCCATTATCAAGGTACAGAAAATAGGTTTAATAAACTTACTCATCTGTTAATTGTCCTCTTGCTACATCTCTTTCCATGTGTGCTGGAAAACTTCTGTGATTCAGTGACGCATATGCGGTCGTCAGTCATTTTTCTTTCAAGCCTTACAAGTAAAGCTTGTCCACGATCCCCTTCATTGTAGCAAGTGCTTTTTTCTTCAGTAGACATGGATGGACATATTCCCACAGAAGCAATTGGGCAATTTGAATTAAACCGCGTTTCAACTGCAAGAACATACTGCCTTGTTGAACCTGAATATCAAACTCCATTTGTTGTAAACGTTCTTCGGTGTACTCGGGCGCAAACATGTATGGTTGGATGTGACTCAGAATGTAAAAGCATGTTGTAAAATTCCTCATCTGCAAATCTTAGGTTAGTAGCAATTGTGTTACCAGCGACTTTGTTTACGAACTGTTTCACAGAATCTAGAGAACATGCCGGGTGGGCGGGGCTTGGAACAAGGAAGCCAGCATTGTAGTTCTCTTCATACTGAAAAAATCATACCACCTCGTCTGTTTAGCATTAAAACGGCTAATCAAAACGTCACAGAAAGACAAGCTATACCTTAAAAAATCAAGGACAACCGAGGCTTTAAGGAGTAGGTTTGAAAGCCAGATCAGTATAACATGGATGCTTATTTTCGCAACAGAATACATGCCTACATTCATTTTTCCTATCTCCACAGTCGATTCACACCATAGGGTGACGTCAGGGTATGAAGTTTCCCCGCGAAATTTCAAATCTTGCTCTAACACTAGCCAGGCATGGGTGAAACATATCTCACTGTTCTACAAATGTCTGGGGGAATCTACTAGCACCTCCAGATAGCTGTAGGGTGAAGTACCCCTTTAAGAAGCATATATCTCCTAAACTCACCGGTACTGTGATTGCACAGAACAGTCAGGATCTTGGATTAGGAAGGACACTGACATTTTTTTATTCTGTATCCCTTGAATCTTTCACTAAATCTTTCACTAAAATAGTAAAGGCCTCAAAGCCTTTCAGCAGTCAACTGGACCCTATTCCAACTAAATTAATAAAGGAGTTACTCCCTGTGCCGCATATGTTAAAAATAATACATTGCTCCCTAATGTCTGGGTGTTTACCAAAATCTCTAGAATTGGCAGTAGTGAAGTCACTTTAAAATAAACTTGACCCAGAAAGGCTAAATAACTACTGGCCTTTGTCAAATCAAAAATGAATCTCAAAAATATTTGAAATAGTGGTCACCCAACAACTTGGTGCATTCCTAAAGACTAATATTACTTGTGAAAAACTCCTGTCTGTGTTTAAACCCTTTCACTACACTTGTGAAGTTGATAAACAACCTCCAAGTTTCATCCGACCAGAGCTTTGCTTCTGGACCTTAGTACTGCCTTGGATAGCATTGATCAAAACATTCTTCTAGACAGATAGGAATCCTATGTCGGGCTACGTGGACATGTTCTGGCATGGTTTAGATCATATCTGTAAGAGTTAACCAGAGTTCCCATAGATCTGAGTCACCCGAATACTAGGCTCATCTGGGTTGATCGTTTTTATTTTACTGAGCACTGTTTATGTTATGAGTATTACGCACGGGAAGAGTTGAACTCCAGTGAATCTACTTTTGTGTTAAATGAATATGGCAGACACACACATGCTCGTATTGGGGGAGGAGTGGTCTAGGCATCTCTATGCCTGATCGCACCTGGGATTCTAGGACATGTGTGGCTGGTTGCTTGATTTCACCCTGTGTATTCATACCTGACTAAACCATGTTTTATAGTCGAGTATTGTTCTTCTGTTACGCTGTTTATGCTGTGTTCTGCCCAAGACCTGTGCCTTTTGTTACCCTTTTGTATTGTGGATTAAAAGACAACCCTGGAACTCTGCATCTGCCTCCATCCTCTTATATCCATGACAATATCTTTTGGAAAGATATCAGTTTGTATTTGTGGATGGTCTGTCCTCCAAAAAATCTAAGGTATAGTTTTGGTGTTCCTCAAGGTTCTATTTTGGGACTGCTACTGTTCTCGCTATATATGCTGCCTCTTGGTGATGTCATTCAGAAACACAATGTCAACTTTCACTGCTATGCTAATGACACACAGCTGTACATTTTTGGGAAAAAGGGAGAAACCCCAAAATGTAACACCTTGAAAGCCTGTGTTTTTATATAAAGAATTTACTTCTAAACTATGAAAAAACAGAAATGCTAATTTTAGGTCCCTAGAAACAAAGAGACCTGCTATCAAATCTGGCAATGAACATAGATGGTTGTAGTTACAGTATATCAGAGAAAATAGATCATATAGAGCTCCAATTTTGTGGAATTTTCTGCTAACCCATGTGAGAGACAGACTCAGTCTCAACATTTAAGTCTATCCTGAAGACTCATGTCTTCAGTAAATTGTATGATATAGTGTAAGCTGGCCCAGGGGGCTAAAAGAGAATGGCAGCATTGTTGATGAACCACCCATGCTCGATGCCTGGTAGGCTCCCCTATCTCCACTGGGATATCCTCAATCCAACGACCCACTCAGGGGCCGAGTCACTGGCCTGCTCATGTTGCCCCATGATACCCCACACTTGTGAGATGGGAGTACAAAGCGTGGACTATACTCTACCCTCTCAGGGTGGTTGCGGTCTGTTGATGACCCTTTGGTGGTGTGGTCATGGCAATGTGGGTGGGTCGGAATCATGCCTGTTTGCTCCTGCCCAAGTTTTTTTTTGTGCAGGACCACGTCTCCAGTCCACCCCATCTCAGCCCCAGATGTTATGCTGCAACTCAAGTCTCATTAATTTGTGACGGGACACAGGCAGATTATGGGATCAGAGTTGTACCGAGGTACCAGACCTAAGGTACGCCCACTCTAATGTTCCCACCTACTAGGGAGTTTTTCCTTGCCACTGTGCATCACTGTTGCTTGCTGTTGAGGGTTTTGTGCCAGGTGTCTGTCAAAGCACTGTGTGACAACTACTTTTGTAAAAAGGCTTTATAAATAAATTTGATTGATTGATTGATCACAACCTCTGCTTAAGTTTAAAAGAAAATTGACATAGCGCTGCCCAGGATTTGGGTTAGAAAAGTCTGATAATTTATTTTGCCATGCCGCTCTCCATTGACTCCTTGTGTTTAGATCAGGCGCCTGTAAATTAAATTGTGAAAGTATAGTCAGTGAACTTAATCATCCTATGCATGATCCGGGACAATGTAAGTTTGGTTCATAGGGCACGTTCATGAGGCCTACTGCTGTAGGGAAGAAACTGTTCTTGTGGCGGGAAGTCTTGGTCTTGATAGACCTCAGCCCTCTGCTGGAGGGAAGAGTTCTGAATAGTCAATTTCCGGTGTGGGAGAGATCGGCCACAGTCTGTGTTGCTCACCTTTTCTGTAGCCTGCCCTCGTCTTTGGCAGAGGCAATTGCTTTGCATGGTGAAAAACATTGCATTTACAGTGCCTTGCAAAAGTATTCAGCCCCCTTGAACATTTCGAACCTTTTTCCACATTTCAGGCTACAAACATAAAGATATAAAACTGTAATTTTTTGTGAAGAAAAAACAACAAGTGGGACACAATCATGAAGTGGAACGAAATTTATTGGACATTTCAAACTTTTTTAACAAATAAAAAACTGACAAATTATTCAGCCCCTTTACTTTCAGTGCAGCAAACTCTCTCCAGAAGTTTAGTGAGGATTTCTGAATGATCCAATGTTGACCTAAATGACTAATGATGATAAATAGAATCCACCTGTGTGTAATCAAGTCTCTGTATAAATGCACCTGCTCTGTGATAGTCTCAGAGGTCCGTTGAAAGCACAGAGAGCATCATGAAGAACAAGGAACACACCAGGCAGGTCTGAGATACTGTTGTGAAGAAGTCCAAAGCCGGATTTGGATACAGAAAGATTTCCTAAGCTTTAAACATCCCAAGGAGCACTGTGCAAGCGATAATATTAAAATGGAAGGAGTATCAGACCCCTGCAAATCTACCAAGACCCGGCCGTCCCTCTAAACTTTCAGCTCATACAAGAAGAAGACTGATCAGAGATGCAGCCAAGATGCCCATGATCACTCTGGATGAACTGCAGAGATCTACAGCTGAGGTGGGCGAGTCTGTCCATAGGACAACAATCAGTCGTATACTGCAAAAATCTGGCCTTTATGGAAGAGTGGCAAGAAGAAAGCAATTTCTGAAAGATATCCATAAAAAGTGTTGTTTAAAGTTTGCCACAAGTCACCTGGGAGACACACCCAACATGTGAAAGAAGGTGCTCTGGTCAGTTGAAACCAAAATCGAACTTTTTAGCAACAATGCAAAACGTTATGTCTGGCATAAAAGCAACACAGCTCATCACCCTGAACACACCATCCCCACTGTCAAACATGGTGGTGGCAGCATCCTGGTTTGGGCCTGCTTTTCTTCAGAAGGGACAGGGAAGATGGCTAAAATTGATGGAAAGATGGATGGAGCCAAATACAGGACCATTCTGGAAGAAAACGTGATGGAATCTGCAAAAGACCTGAGACTGGGACAGAGATTTGTCTTCCAACAAGACTATGATCCAAAACATAAAGCAAAATCTACAATGGAATGGTTTACAAATAAAAATATCCAGGTGTTAGAATAGCCAAGTCAATGTCCAGACCTGAATCCTATCGAGAATCTGTGGAAAGAACTGAAAACTGCTGTTCACAAACGTTCTCCATCCAACCTCACTGAGCTCGAGCTGTTTTGCAAGGAGGAATGGGCAAACATTTCAGTCTCTCGATGTGCAAAACGGATAGAGACATATCCCAAGTGACTTACAGCTGTAATCGCAGCAAAAGGTGGCGCTACAAAGTATTAACTTACAAGTTTTTTCCAATTGCTAACACACTAAAATGACATGCATAACACAATTATTCAAACTGACACACGGAGAGCAAAACCTCTTCTCAAGTCTTCAAAAGTCTAAACACTTTTTCTACTTTACACACATTTTGCAATTCGAAGTGGCACTTTTTAAATGCACTGAACACAGTTCTCTGCTTAAGACACAACAATCTGACAGCAAGTCACATAATTGCCATTTCAAAACACTGCCATTCAAAATGACACTACATGAGCTATTTGTCCAACATATGCGCCACCTGGCCAAACACCTCAATGCATAATTGTTACCACTTCAATCAGGAGGTAAGCACTATAAAAAGACTACATATGAGCTCCTTTTAATTAGGCAAGATGCTGCCTAATACATTTTTTATTTTGTGAGGATATTTTTGTACAGTCCAATGTAAATATATATGCTGAGCATAAGTTGCACTGACTTGTTTGGTGAAAAAAAAATGTGTTTGTGTGTGAATATGTCTGTGCATGTGAACAATCTGAAGAATTTCCTACAATTTGAACTATCTTCTTATAAAGGCAAAGCATACTAAAGATGAGAGGGTTTTTCATTATGACCAACAGTGTGTAGTTGGTTAGACAAAAATCTGGTAATATGAATGAAGTGTGTGCCATGTGGTGCAAAAGTTTGATTTTGATAAACCCAAATGTTGTTTTGGTTGCAGTGCTTCATTTTGCAGGATATGTGAGATATTTTGCAGATTGGGTGTGTGGTTTTGTGAATTGTGTTGAGTATTTTGATAAAACCACACTGGTTTGAAAAATTGTGTTTTAGCAATCGGAAAAAGCTGTAATAATTGGGCTGAATAATTTTGCACGCCCAATTTTTCAGTTTTTTATTTGTTGAAGAAGTTTGAAATATCAATAAATTTCATTCCACTTCATGATTGTGTCCCACTTGTTGTTGAGTTTCATATCTTTATGTTTGAAGCCTGAAATGTGGCAAAAGTTTGAAAAGTTCAAGGGGGGCGAATACTTTCGCAAGGCACTGTATTTTCCCCTTTCTCTCCCCTCCAACATGTCACAGGTCTAAGCCCATAGACATCTAACTCTATGAACATAGGATATTTTAGACAGGAAGACTGTAAATGGTTTGCAGGAAAATAAGCTTCTCCGTGACATTTTTTAATTTCTATTTTGTATTAAAATCATATTCACATTGCGTGTTTCAGAGTTGGTAAACAGTACTTTTTATGTTCAACCTATTTGAACAAATACATTCTAAGATAGACTTCTGTTATACACACATAGACATAGCTACACACACACACACAAGTCCCACAAACAGATGTATGCACACAGCCAAAGCTTAGCTATGAGGCAGCGATAGTGATGACTTGTGTTTTCATGGTCTCTATATAAATGAAAAAGGCAGTTTAGATGGGCATTTATTTTGTAAGAAAGTAGTTTAATTGTTATACCTCTACAAATAGTACCTTTAACTTCAGAATTTAGTTGTTTTAATGATAGAGAAATACGCTACTGTTCGTAGGTTAAACAAGTCAAATTCTAATAAAGCTTTGGAGGAATTTATGTGCTCACTGGAGCTAACTCGTGGTCAATAAATTTATTATTTTCTTTAAAAAACTCCAAACAAAACTTTATTAAATTGTTTGGGGTGTACCTGGGTACAGAACCACCCCTCGATGAACACTTTAGATGAGTTCCCATTGTCAAAGCATGTTATATCTGATTTATATTACTCAAATGTGTTTCTACTCAACTTATGCTAATGAGACTTCAAAAACTTTAAGACGGTGTGTGCATGTGTGTGTGCGTATGTGTGATGGACACAATGATTGGCCAATGAGAATGTAGATGTCCGAGTGCCTGCGGGGTCTGTTGGCCAGTGACTAGCCAACATACATGCACATTTGCACACAGTCTTGAAGTTTACAAAGTCAATAGCATCATCAATAGATTCTTGCTAGATAGTTGATAATTTTACACACACACTATATATTTTTTAAATAGCTTTTGGTGCGCAAAATTCTACACAGTCTACTTTTAAAACCTAAAACCAATGATATCACCTATGGCCTCGATGGCTCAAGTGTTTCAACCTGTTCTCTCTCGCAGGAAAACAGGGTTTGGTACTTTGGTGGAGGGGGGTGATTAGATTAGATTCAACTTATTTTCTTTGCACAGAGTACAAAAACATGGCAACAAAATGTGAAACATTACCAAAACTATAGAGGCTATCGCTTTTGTGAAGGAGCCTTCAAGCCTTTTTCAAAGACAAAGAGAAGTGTGCAGCTTTCTGACCAATCACAGCACACGTTTATAGTCAGTTGAAGGCAATTGTCACTGGAGGTGTTAAGATGGAGTTCAATGAATGGAAGTACTGACAATTGCGTTCATTTCAGTCAAACTGCACAGCTTTCTTTCAACTCAATTTTTTAGAACAATACTACTCAGTAAGACGTTTCATTCATGAATGATACAATTGAATGAGTAAAAAAAACAAGGACTTGCGACCTTCTGTCATGTCCATCCCTGTATGGGCTGTATAGACTTTGCTTTTTCCCCTGTTGATTTATGCATTACGTTGATTCAGTTGGGTTTTGTTATTGTCCTCATGTGTCCTCTTCATTGGTACCTGCCTTGTGTGTGATTTCCTAGTGTATTGTGTATGGCTCCCCCTGGTGTCCCTTCTGTGTCTTGTAGTAGGTTGTATGATGTCATCAGTGTGGGCCCTAGTCACATGTTTCAGTTAACCTATAGATCACGGTGTAGTTATTCCCATGTCCAGGTGTTTGGTATTAGTCATCATTACTTTTGGTATATAGTTTGTGTGTTTGCTTTCTTCCCGTGTTCGTCAATGTTCCCTGTACGCGTTCTGTGTGTGTGCCTTCTATTAATGCATCTAGCCCCATGTGGCAGTATTATTTTCGTGCTTAAATAAAGTATTTTGGATTATTGAACCTTCGCGCCTGTCTCTACCTTCTGGAACGTGACAGATTGACGAACCCTTATTATGAGACAGCAAAGGAGAAACGGCGTTGCACGCCGTCACGAGAGGTTGAGAGCGGAGAAGGCAGTGCCTCTCGGGGGATTGTTTTTCGGTGGGGCACGGGCAGGGAGGAGTTCTCACCCTACCCAGGCAGGGAGGAGTGAGCAGCCGGTGGAACGGCTCCGACTAGCCTCCATGTGGGATGTCGACGACTCCGACGAGGAGTACTTCCCCATGTAGGTAGAGGACGGCTGTGCCGAAGGAGAGGTGTACGTCTCACTCTTTGAGGAGGAGGAGGATGCCTACCGAGACGAGGTCAGGGCTGCATGGAAGCTCCTCGTGGACAGGATCCAGGGGGCTAGCCCTCCCGGTAGGTCCCCTAGCACACTGGTTAGCAACATAGCTAGGTCACGTAGTCCCTATGCCTTCTCCTGTTCCTTGGCTAGTCCCTCTAGCATGCCTGTTAGCTCTGCTAGCTCTGTTAGCTCCCCCAGCACAACAGCTAGCTCCCCTAGTGTCAAGGCTAGCTTCCCCAGCATAGAAGTCTCCACCGGCAGTCTGACCACCGCCACAGTCTCCACCGGCTGTCTGCGAGCAGCCACCACTGACGTCCGGACCCCCTGCTCAGCCGCCGCTGACCTCCGGACCCTCTGCTCAGCCACAACTGATGTCCGGACCCCCTGCTCGGCCGCCGCTGACGTCCGGACCCCCTGCTCGGCCGCCGCTGACGTCCGGACCCCCTGATCGGCCGCCGCTGACGTCCGGACCCCCTGCTCGGCCGCCGCTGACGTCCGGACCCCCTA
>JACXGM010032502.1:0-12532 GCA_016801145.1 Umbra pygmaea | reverse complement strand
TCTTCTGTACCAACCCTGCCCGCCCCCACCTGTTCCCTCTTCTGTACCGACCCCACCCCCACCTGTTCCCTTGTCTGTACCAAGCCTGCCAGTTTTTCTGTCTGTTAGCAGTGAAGTCAGTGTGGATGGTATTTGGCAGGTGGTCCACACCTAAATATGTATGTGTTGGGACACGTTAGTGAGCTTCACACAGATGATGAAACCACACACAGAATTAGACAAGCAGTGAGGCAGTCTGATCGTCACAAACCCCCAGCACGTCACCATCCAGGTGTGTTATTAAAGCTCAGCCACCAGGCTGGTGGAACATGCATCTCCCCAGAGTCAGAGCAGCTGTACTGCGAGGGCAGCAGTACAGCCAGCCAGCCAGAGCATTCCAAATGTGTTTCTGTCAGCATATCCTTCCTGTCTGTGACCAGCAGAGGGGGCTGTCTCTCTGAGAGATGGGGTATCATTCATCTCTGAGACACAAAAGTACCATATTGGTCCAAATATAAGACAGTATTTATTTTTTTCCCCCTGGAAATAACATTTAAAAAGGGCCTTGTCTTACATGCACATTCTATAGTTTTAAATGGCAGTACACATCCACAACCACAGATGGCGCTAGAAACCTGTAAAACGAGTGTTCCTGACTGAAGAGCTCATCAATCACAAAAGATGGAGAGACACTGATCATCTTGATCAAAGTGGCTCAAACGTAGGTCAAGTTAACCAACAACTTAGGAGAAGTTATGATGCCAATTTTAAGATTGTGGTGATAAATGCAGCCCAGTCATCAAACAACTCTCAAGCTGTCAAAAAATATGCTGTTACAGAATGTTAAGTGAAAAGCTGTGTTTCTCGTGTTTTCACTATCAGCTCTGATGATGGGTACGTTTGCATTGATACGTTTGCATTGATACGTTTGCATTGATACGTTTGCATTGATACGTTTGCATTGCTATGTTTGCATTGATACGTTTGCATTGATATGGAGAAGTTCAACTACGGATAAAGTGGTATAGGTTCTCCTGGTGTCATTTCTCATATTGATATAGTTTTGTTCTTTGAT
The DNA here is from genome assembly GCA_016801145.1 of Umbra pygmaea. NCBI lineage: Eukaryota > Metazoa > Chordata > Actinopteri > Esociformes > Umbridae > Umbra > Umbra pygmaea. The sequence goes on along the minus strand of JACXGM010032502.1, from coordinate 11,478 downwards.
TTTCATGTCTGAATATCTACAGTGTCTACTGCGAGACACGTCTGGCGATCTTCTGGTCATTATTGACACCGGCAAACACACGGCACGCTACTTGTTTTTGTCACGACTGAGCCGATGTCTCCTGGGCTGTCTATGCCTTCTACATCTGCGCTGCCTCTTCTTCATTGTGATCGATGTACGAGTCGACACTGAAGAGCGTGAGGTGTTGTCAATCTGACCATGAGGCATCTTGGATGTCATTGTGTATTCATGGGTAAAGCTGGGTGTTGATCTGCTTAGTTGAACCCTTGTTTCTCTTTTGGTGGTTATTATTATTACAATTCTAGTAAGTTCAAGTGGATGGTGGAGACCAGGGTGTCTTGGTGCAATATTGTTTTATTGAAAATATACATAGGGCTTGGCTGTTTGGATTTATCTACTGAGCTGATTGGCCCTTTAGTTAGGGTTGGTTGGTCGGGTTTTCCAGCAACATAGAAGAAACGGAACCGTCAATTCATGGATCATATAGTGTAAGGGTTTCTTTAATCTTGCTGTCGGGCCACGGTTGCATGAGAATAAATTATTTCTTGGAGGTATACTTTTGGAGTTATCGGCATCATCACGGGACGGCAATTATGGTTAATCATGTAAAGTATGAGTACTTTGAATTGGCCATTAGTTGTTGATGTTACTGAACATGAGGATTCTGTTTGGTTAAGTGGTTCTGTTTAGAGAGCCACATGTTATGGTGGTGATGATTGGTGTTTTTGGAATACTTTGCTATAATGGTTATGGTATTTTGAGCCAGGCACATCGCTCAGGATTATTTTATTTGAAACTGCTGTTACATTTTGTGAATAGAATAAATATTTATTCCCTATCTTACTATGTAGATGTGGTTGCCCTAAGGTACAGAACCATACACCAAAACAAATATTTGGGTGTGTATAACAATTTGGTTGTATGTAAAGTATTGTTTAGTCTCATGGCGTTTTCTGTCAGAACTGGTATTTTTCCAAAAATTTGTGATGGAGGGGTCGTCTTATAATCAGGGTCATCTGATATTCGGACCGATACGGTAAATCTTTCAAATCCTGTGTCCTTATGCTATATGTATTGCCATATCAGGCCAGCTTTGAACAGTACACAAAGGAAAATCTAAACCGAAATTAAACCACTTCCGGTGAAACTAATAATTATAGTCAGGCGGGCAAAATCAGTGTTGAGCTGATCCTACAGGATGGTACACTAGATTTGCTGCAACAGGGTTGAACTGGCCTTATATTTGCTGTCTTCCATACAACTCATAAAACAATATAATCCAGCTGGTGGTGATAATGAATATGATATGAATATGATATGAATATGATATGAATATGATATGAATATGATATGAATATGATATGAATATGATAATGAATATGATAATGAATATGATATGACTCTGTGTTTTAGGAGGAAGGTCCAGCTGGCACGGCGTCCGGACATGGACTCTTCAGCTCTGAGTTCTGAGGAAGATGATGAAGACATGTACGACCCGTCCAGCATCACGTCCATCCTCACGGAGAGCAACCTTCAGACTAGCTCATGCTGATGGGGGGGTGGGGGGGGGGGGGGTTCTGAGCACTGTAGAGAAATCAAGGAGGGAGGAGGTGAAGGGGAGATTTGAAGCACAATAGAGAAGCAGGGGGATCTTTATTCTAAACGTTACAGATGAAGAAATACACCTACTTACAGCTTTCATACCCTGTGAAAGTTCTTTCAACCTACACATTATGTAGTGATGGTAATGAACAGTAAGGGAATACAATACAGTCTACAGGAACTAACAGACAAGACCCTGTGGCTAAAGCACTTATTATTAATTCACTTGCTGTATTACCAACTTACCCCTTGTGCTACTATAAACTTTATAAACTAGAATACTTGTAATAATATGTGCTACTCTTCAAACATCTGTAATATTATGTGATACTACTCTTCAATCATTTGTAATACCATTGGGCACGAACAAACAAAATGAGATGCCATCTGGTCACAGTACTATTCTTCAGTAATCTGTGATACCAAGTGGTACTTTTCAATAAACTGTGTTACCATGTGGTACAGTACTATTTAATAATTTGTGATACCATATGGTACTAGTCAATAATCTGATACCATGTGGTACTAGTCAATAATCTGAAAACATGTGGTGCACTTCAAAAAATCTGTGGTACTTAATTCATTTTTGTAATATGAAATTGTAATATGAAAAGTTTGTTCATATGGTCACACTGATTTACAGTATCACAGCCAGTTGTACTGTAGTGTACTGTAATGGGCTGTAATGTACTGTAGTGTATACTCTAGTGTACATGTCTCTGTACCTGTTGGCCTATACTTTTACTGATATTCTATTACCCAGGCTGTATTAATACACTGACTTGATGCACAGCAACTGTACAGCAATTCTGTATAATCTTTAATGGACATGTGATTTGCCGGATTTCTTACTGAAAGATTTTTATACCAATTTCTGGCACATAGTAATGGCTATACTATAAGTACATACTAGCGATGTACAAGAATCATAAACATATTGAGATCAATTTTTTTATTAAATCCAATCAACAAGTCTGCTAGTAGTTACATGAATTTGGACTAGGAGCTGGTTTAAAGATAAACATTGCTGAATATCAACTATTTGTCTACGTTCTTAAATTGCTCATCAAATGTTTATTAAAGCCAGAAGTACTAAAGTGGTACATATGTGGGAGGTTTACATATTTGGCAACTATAAAACTTCTAATTGATTCACCGGCTCCGAACTTGCACACAACACGTTGCTCTAGAGTGTTGTTGCGAATTAGTTGTAACTATTACCCAAGCTACCCCAAACAGTGCCAGACCAAATTATGTACAACTATTACCCAAGCTACCCCAAACAGTGCCAGACCAATTTGTGTACAACTATTACCCGAGCTACCCCAAACAGTGCCAGACCAATTTGTGTACAACTATTAACCGAGCTACCCCAAACAGTGCCAGACCAATTTGTGTACAACTATTACCCGAGCTACCCCAAACAGTGCCAGACCAATTTGTGTACAACTATTACCCGAGCTACCCCAAACAGTGCCAGACCAATTTGTGTACAACTATTAACCGAGCTACCCCAAACAGTGCCAGACCAATTTGCCTCATCCCTAGCAGGGTTTAATAAACCAAATCTTTCTTTTCATATTCCTTTTCTTACAAGATTATTGTTTGTTTTTAATTTGTATAAGCAGTATTTCCTGCTACTTGACTGTGCCATGTATGGAGTTTGCTTGGATACTTATCAAAGTATCTAAGAGCATCTCTCACAATTGTTTTCTCTCTCACACATATACTTTTAAAGTATTTATAGCATCTGTGCACAACTTCTATGCTTTCTTTACACATTTTATAATAAGAAGCCTGTGAAGGTCTTTTAATCAGCCTTAAATTTATTTGTTAGAATAATTTTTTAATGGACCATTTGTTAAGTTGAATTTATTGTTAAACCAATGTAATGTAAATTGAATTAGAATTTGTTTTTGGGGATATCGGAAATGTTGTATTTTTCCATATGAACACTAAATGATAGTTATTACTGTAATGGAAACTTGACTAGTTTGTTTAAAAAAACACTGTAAAGAATATGATAATTTTTTGTTAATTATTTGACGTATACTTAATGGATTTAGCTTCTGTTGTATCTAAGACTACATGAGATACTCATAATGATTAATTACTGTGAATTTATATTTAACAATACCAGTCTGTTTACTACGGAATAAACTCCTTAGCAGCCATGCTCTAGTCCAATGTGTCCAAGTCATAATCTTGTTGGCCAGTCATATTAATGAAGGGATTTTAATTCGCTGTGTAAACTTTTCTTGAAGAAGAGCTATCTGGGGGGGGAAAAAGGAATCTGAATATCTCTTGGAAGACTTGGTTTTAATTCATTTGTACCATGCCCTTTTTTCCAGTAAGTATTTTCTGTGGAAGACCAGCCCGTATCCTTTGCAAACAGAAAGCATGTTCATTTGTTATCTCTTACTAATCTGTTGTTATTGCATACCTGTGCAATTACTGCAATGTATCCCCAGCCACATTTTCAGTGGTTCTTTCTGTGGAAGTCTAGCCCTCTTAAACCGAAAACACCTCACCCTCCTACACGGTACTAGTAAAGCTCTTAATAGGTGTTATGTCTTTTGTGTGGTCATACAGTAGTTCATCTGACTGGCTCTGTTAGTCTGTTCCTAGTCTTCAATACACGATAGTTTTGTTTGTTTTCTTGTCTCACCATTCATAACAGTCAGTCACCTCTTAAGTCAATTAAATGTATTTTGATACGATTGTGACTTAGTACCAAATATCTTCCCTAAAGCCCACTGCGTCTATTTTGGTATGCACAGAAACACAATCCGCCCATGTTGTGTGTAGGAAACCCTGTCCTAGTAGAGAGTGTACATAGATATGGGTGTCGATGTGTTTCTGGAACAAACACCTGTGTTTCTGTATCAACTCCTAAAGACTCTAAACTGGTTTGTGTTCTTAACTGGGTTATTGACTAGGGTATGATCCAGGTTTAACTATACAGTCGTGGTCAAAGGTTTTGAGAAAGACACAAATACAAGTTTTCACTAAGTCTTCTGCCTCAGTGTTTTAGGGCAATTTGCATAAAGTATACTCCAGAATGTCAGGAAGAGTGATCAGATGCATTGCAATGAATTGAAAAAAAACTTAATCCTCAAAAAACATTTCCACTACATTTCAGCACTTCCACAAAAGGACCAGCAGCCATCATGTCAGCGATTGTTTCGTTAACACAGGTGTGAGTGTTGACGAGGACAAGTCTGGAGATCACTCTGTCATGCTGATTGGGAATAACAGACTGGAAGCTTGAAAACAAGGGTGGTGCTTGAAATAATAGTTCTTCCCCTGTCAACAATGGTTACCTGCAAGGAAACGTGCCGTCATTGTTTTGCACAAAAAGGGCTTCACAGGCAAGGATATTGCTTATGGAATGCTTGTAATTATACTTCAGTATACCATAGTAACTATTGACAAAAAGTTCTAAGAACACTGAAGCAGCAAACTTCGTGGAGACCAATACTTGTGACATTCTCAGAACTTTTGACCATGACTGTACATGCTGACAAATTCACACTGAAAAAGGGTTTTCCAGCAAGATCACACGAGTAAAAAGGTTGTTTACTGCTAATGGGTTATGTTTAGTGTAAAACTATTTGGGACTAGTGTTAGAATTGTGTTTACTGTGTTAGGCATCCATGTGTTTGAGTGCAAACAGGTCAGATACTCGTACACAATTACATGCTACAACGGCCATGCTCATTCATAGTAGTACAGTACATCCAAATCAGCTTAAACATTTTTTATACATTTGAAAGACTCAAGGCTCGTTTCACAAACAAAGATTAAGATTGATCCTCGACTAAAAAAATCCAACAGGAGTAGGCCAAATCTGTGTCAGCACAACTGGCCCTTACTGTTTTTTGTTTCCAGGATAAATTCCTGATGCTCACTGTCTTTGTTTCCTTTTGGTTGAGACAGTTTTGTAATTAACCTGGATTTACTTTAAGCTTATTTAAGTGATGGCTTCTGTTTCGTTCACCATTGACCAATGGAACAACTGACGCAAGAGATTCAGGCAAAGGAATGTTTGGAATGTGTGAGAATGATTAATGAACAGAACATTCCAGAAGAATATGACTACAGTACTCTAGTAATAGGATACAAATCAAAAGGCTTTTACTAGTCCAACTATACATTTTATCAAGTGTGACCAGTACTCTGTGTTATGTTAGTTGAGGTGTGAAATTAAATGTAGAAGATATTTAAAAGATCAGCGTTCACTCAATTGGGTCTGTAAAGAGGATGCTTATTTGTTTTCTTGTATAGATACCGGTACCATTGCCCAACCACATACAATGAAATATATTTTGTTTGATTTGATATTGAGAGTGATGAAAGTACGGTACATGTGAGATGTATATGTCTAATGCATGTCTATCTTCTTTAGTATCTGGTACAAACCATGTGTTGTACTGTTGTATGGATTATATTAATCCCAATATATCAGATGGACTAGAGCCCAACCCTATTCCTGGAGCTCTACCGCCCTGTAGGTTCTCTCCAACCCTTGTTGTGGGCAACATATTTTAGTTTTCATTTAGAGAATTATTAGAATCAGGTGTGCTAAATTAGGGTTAAAGTGATCTTACAGGATGGTAGATCTCCAGGAACAGGGTTGGGCAGCCCTGGACTAGAAGTTAGGGTATTTTGCCATTCAATTTGCACTATGTAATGTTCCATTTATTTGTCTTGTCAGCCCATATTTTATGTAGATATAAATAATTTCCTAACTACACCTACACATTATCATTTTGTCCATAATAGGCATTTGTTTCTAGTTAGATTTTGTGAAATTGCTGTTCTACTATTCTGTATTTTTTATTTTTTAAGTTGATGTTTTCCATTCCTGGATTCAATATGCTAGTTCCTAACGTTTACTAGCCCTAAAACATATTTTTGGTCGTTTTAGTTGTTTTATTTTTCATAAAGTTACATAGTGCAGGTTTAAATGAAAGGTCTCTGGTTTGAATCTGCACTGACAAGGTGCAAACTAGTATGCCCTTGACGAATGCACTAACCTGTAATTTGGTCCAGATAAATGCATCTGGTAAAAGGCTCAAGTAGAAATAAATTTTCTGAGTAATCTGTGTTCCGTTCACTACAATATGTACTGCTTATTTTTCCTGATGACAAACCAGTAATGATGGAATGCACTTCTTCCAACAAAGTACATTACTTTTTATACAACTTGTCACAGGGCGTGTTGATGTTCTGTATGTTCTTTCCATAGAAATAGAATGGATAGAAAGGCCATTGAACTGCTTGGCGTGGTCATTCGATAGTACACAACAAAATGGCGATTGTTGTTAGTTGTCACGGTGACAACACGCGAATCGTTTTAATGTGGAAATAGGCCGCTAGATCTTTGCAATGGAATGGCACATAAAAATTGCTGCCGCTCTGACCATTCTTGTACATTGATTTGAATTGAAACGGCCTTTCTATACATTACATTTCTATGGTTCTACCATAACATTCTCCATAGTGGCGGGATATACATTTCATTAGGTTCACCTGTTCAACTGCTTGTTAATGCAAATATCTAATCAGCCAATCACATGGCAACAAGTCAATGCATTTAGGCATGTACAGTAGACATGATCAAGATGATCTGCTGAAGTTCAAACCGAGCACCAGAATTAGGAAGAAAAGTGATTTAAGTGACTTTGAACATGGCTTGGTTTTTGCTGACAGACGTGCCAGTTTGAGTATTTCAGAAAGTGCTGATCTACTGGGAATTTCATAGAATGATCCGAAAAGGCAAAATATCCAAGTGAGAGGCAGTTTTCAGGGAACAAATGCCTTGTTGATGGCAGAGGTCAGAGTTAGATGGCAGTAACTCAAGTAACCAGTCATTACAACCAAGGTGTACAGAAGAGCATCTCTGAATGTACAATATGTTGAACCTTAAAACAGATGGGCTACAGCAGCAGAAGACCACACCGGGTACCACTCCTGTCAGCTAAGAACAGGAAACTGAGACTACAATTTATACCTACCCACTAAATTTGGACAATAGAACATTGGAACAGCATTGCCTGGTCTGATGAGTCTCGATTTCTACTTACTTGGCACACTTTGGGACCCTTAGTACCAACTGAGCATTGTTGAAATGCCACAGTACATGAGTATGGTTGATGACCATGTGCATCCCTTTATGACCACATTGTACCCATCATCTAATGTCTACTTCCAGCATTAAAACGCATTATGTCACAAAGCGCACATCATCTCAAACTGGGTTCTTGAACATGACAATGAGTCCACTGTTCTCAAATGGCCTCCACAGTCACCAGATCTCAATCAAATCAAGCATGGATGTGCAGCCAACATCTGCAGCAATGCGTAATCCAATAATGACAATATGGCCAAAATATCAGAGAAATGTTTACAGAACCTTTTTCAATCTATGCCACAAAGAATTAAGGCAGTTCTGAAGCCAAAAGGGGGTCCAGCCCGCTACTATTGTACTATAGCAACAACATTTGAACAAATGTTTAAAGCTATGATTTGAAAATGTGTGAACAATGTAAACTAACATTTGTGATAAGTGTCAGTTTGAAAGAGAGGAATGTGTACTGTCTCAACAGTCACTATTTACACTTCCTGTCTCAGCCCACCCTATTCAGCCCAGCAGGCAATCTATCCTGCCAGTGGAGCAGAAAGATTTGTTTATTCACCCTGTTTTTTGGCCATTTCCCCTGTCGTTGCCATCAATCTTACTGTTATAAGACTAGGCCTATGGGCTAGTAAGGGAGTTAGCAACTAATTGATTTATTGGGTTTCTCAAAAGCAGGATGTATATCCCTGCCAGATTGCATGGGAGGTGTGTTCTGTTAATCTACCCCCTTAAAACACTGACAGCCCTGCTTTAGGTGTTTTCTTTGTAAGCACCAACGAATGACCCTTACATCTTGATCCAATTGGAGTTCTGTCTGTGCAGCTTGAGCTCTGTATCAGCGCGCCTGCACATGGTTCTGTAGTGATCACATTCCAGTAGGAGACAGATGGAGCTTTATCAGACAGTAGGGGAAAGAGGCGTGTTTTACTGAAAAAGCTCAGGGCTTTTCATCTATCAAGTCCTGATAAGAAATCCTGGTTAAACACAATACAAATTATAGTTACATTGTATGTTTTTATTGAGCGACCTAAAGTTAAATGTATTTAATGGGAAAACTATGCAAACCACTATAAATAAGCTTTACCGAATTTTTACTACAATACTTTTCAATGTGTTGGATCCCATGATTTTAATCCCTGCAAAACCCAACTATAAATTACGTAGTTGCTAATTAAATTTTTTCCTAAACTATAATTCGCATGCATGGAATCTGGTGATAGTTTCGCCGCGGGACAGGTATTATTACCTGCTTGGCTTATCTGACTTTAAAAACATTTGTCGTGTAGTGCGGGGGCGTGTCGACAATGACGAAACAAGATGAGAAACGTTCATGCAACTATACTAGGCTAGGTCTGTGACGTGTTTGAAACTACTGGGGAGGTAGGCTACTGACGGATCAAATCTTATTCTGGCAGGTAGTAACGATATTTATTCACATCTCACAATCCGCGAGAAACCGCCTGCAAGGACAATAATAAAACAAGAGAATTATCTGACTATATTTCTAAAAAAAGTATTTACAAATAATTAGAACGGTTTTATATTTTCCTGTAGGTTGAATATCTTACCTGTGCGAAGATGAACGGGGTAACGCGCAGTCTGTGTACATTTGAGGACATCAGAACTGATCAGAGAATACCGGTAAGAAAAAAGGAAACAGTAACTTTTAGAATATTCACTGCATCTTCGACGGCTATTGGCTAGACATTATGGAAGACTGAATGTGACACTGACTGCATTGTGTCAACGGGTTTCATGCAATTTTGGGACTGTTATGAATTGGTTTCTTTTATTCTTTGCACATTAAACTTTTTTTCTTGTTTTTTTACGTCGAAAATCAGTTGGATATGAAAATATGTTTGACAATATAATTAAATTCTTATTTAATTTCAAGATGATACAAACTCGTATTTTACTGGTATTGTTTGGTCACCTGAAGTAAGAATAAGCAATAATTAGAGTATACTGGTTGCTGGCATGTCCTATCAGGTCTAGTGTATTCTTAATTGGCTGTAACAATGATGGTATGGACAAACACGCACGCGCGCACGCACGCACACGCACGCACACACACGCACACACATGCACACACACGTCTTAGCAGAGGTAGTGATCTGATCAGAGTCCAGTCTGCTGTCACAAGTGAGGATCCATGTAGGGCATAGAAATAACAGCCAGAAGACTATGCAGAGAACCCTCTCAGTCTTCTCTCTGAGCCCAAGGCACCTTCTTTATTACTGTAGTGATTAGGAGGGAAACATCAATGAGGGCCATGGATCCAGCGGACTTTCAGTTGAGGGCATGAAGACGAAACTGGAGACTAGTTCATCCAGAAACAGGCTTATACAAATAGCTCCCAGGCTGATCTGCGCCATCTAGACCTGTACACAAACTGCCGGTCTTTTTGGTATACAAGCTTTTAATCTCCTGTCAGTGGTAAGAAGTTAATCATTGACGCGTTCAGAAAATGGGCCTGCTCTATTCGCTTTATCTTTGGTCGGGCCGTTGTCACGCAACACTTTATTCAAATGAACCCCTGCAGAGCCATTATGACAACTGAGCACCACTATTATTTTGAGCAGACTTGGGATCATTTCGTGTTTTATTGGCCTTTTGTCAAGTTTAGGACTAAATAAGTGTAAACTAATTCCATATGTGCCTGTAGGTAACCTTGTAGTAAACTCAGCCTATCAGATGCTAGCCTACACTGTTTGCAATTTTTGTAATTTCGTCAGTAACTTACTGTAATTTCCACAGTATCACACTGTAATTAATAGATACAGTATACTTCCGTAAATTGAATGAATTTTAGCAGTTGTTGTATTTTTATCAGTAACCTACTGTAATTAAAAAAGTTTCCTACTGTATACAGTAGACTACTTTTAAATGAATTAACTATTAGTAATTACTGTAGTTTTATCAGTAACGTACTGTAATTTCAACAGTGTACTATTTGAATTAGGCTTGAAATACTACTGTTTATTGCATTGTATTGTGGACCTACAGTATATTCAATAGGCAGAATCAAATGGTTTGAAATGTATTTTGGAGGTAACTTTCAAAAGTAGAGTATGAGTTCACTATTTCTTACAGTTGTTGAAAGGTGTACATGGAAGCAAACCACATGCTCTAAACCAAGAAGACAATTTAGTTTTTCACTGTTAATTCCATCCATCCATCCACGATGTTACAAAACCGCAGTGATTTTGATTATAGCTTGTGTAATTGTGAGATTTTAAAATCAATTACAATAATTGCACTGTAAAACCAAATTACAGAATTACTTGCCAATTGCTGCCTGTAAGATACTGTAAAATTATTTTTGTTTTACAGTGTACAGTATCAGGGTAGTATAGGGCTATATAACAACTGATAATGAAGTCACCATACAGTATATAGTAGGACAAACATTCTCTCTCATTTTCAAATGATTACCAGCTAATATACATACAGTATATAGTAGGACAAACGTTCTCTCTCATTTTCAAATGATTACCAGCTAATATACATACATTATATAGTAGGACAAACGTTCTCTCTCATTTTCAAATGATTACCAGCTAATATACATACAGTATATAGTAGGACAAACGTTCTCTCTCATTTTCAAATGATTACCAGCTAATATACATACAGTATATAGTAGGACAAACGTTCTCTCTCATTTTCAAATGATTACCAGCTAATATACATACAGTATATAGTAGGACAAA
>JACXGM010032501.1:0-12610 GCA_016801145.1 Umbra pygmaea | reverse complement strand
TACAGAAATCTCATCAGTTTAACCTTAAACAAAGACTTATATTTCCCTTCGAGAAGGGACGCCCACAAAGTCCCGCTGCATACGAAATATGGTCAGTTCACTGGCTGAAATAGGAGACAACAGAGTACATTACAATTACATTGTGTCGCCTCGGCGGCGCTCTCCGGAAACAAAAGGACTCTGTTATCACATGTTGACTATGCTTCCCTGTAGAAAGCTAGCATTAATCTCTTCTAGTCGCTCTGTGGAGAAAATCATAACGCCTTGCATGTATTGAAACCAAAACTCCCTTTATGGGATTATCCAGCAAGCCCCAAAGTGATATATCATGATATACAGTATAATGTTGAGATTCAGCTTCTTGTTTGACTATCCATAGTGGGGGTTTGGCCCCCCTCCCTTCCGGGTCTCACTCCAGCAGTCGTCAAGAGTGTGAAAGAGACTTGTAGTTCTTGAACAGCTGCTGTATACAGTCCTGTGGAACATCTAAAAATCCACTACACTCTGTATTCTGGAGACCACTCTACCTCTGTCTCCATTTAAAAATCACTCTCCACTCTACCATGTGAGCCTGCACGGCAGCAGGAAATAAACACAAAGATGTAAGACACGGTGTCTCTACCCTATGATGATTACGTGATTACGGTACTCCGAACGTAGATTTGCACTCTGGAGTTCAACATTTGTGCGGGCCTGGGCTGTGAGTGTGCATGCTGCATAGGCTGAATCGTAATGCGTGACTTGCATCCAAACAAATCTGATTGGCCAATACACACTGAAGATACATTTTATCATTTTTTATTAAATAATTACTCAAATTATCCCTCTCTTCATTCCACACCCCAGACATGACATACAAAATGTTGTGGAACAGAAACAACAACCAGAGATATCATTTTATTGTCATTACAGTTTGCCAACAGGGGGTGCTGTTCCAGATACTTCCTGTATGCAGAGTTAATTAGCATTGTCGGCCGCATTCCGACAATTGTCATAATCCCAATGTAACTTGGTTTTTGCTACATAATTTTTGCACGGTCCATAGCTTTTAGGGAATAGCAAACAATATAAAATAACATTTATAGAACAATAATAAACTTTTTCTAGACATTTTAGAGTATTTAGTAAATTATGATCCTGACTAATGGTGATCATTGAACAGAGATTCTGTATTAATTATACAGGAACCTCAATGCAATGTGTGGGATTATTTTATTTCATATTTTCTCAAAGCTACTTCTGCACCAGCTATAACGTACTACACATTTTACTGATTATCACTCAGTTAATTACTATGACAAGGAAAATACTTACTATAGCCACAGCCAAGGCTTGAACCCAATCAAACATATTTAGAAAGAGGGCCTACCACGACCACAACTGCATTACAGCAGCCAAGGTTTATATCTCAGTCATGGGGTTCCAGCTATGCCTGGAGGCTCTGGTAGGGGCAGATCACATTGGTACAACAATGCCTGGGTTACATGGGTAAATATGTAATCCCCCATAATACTGTATGCACAGATTGAAGATAGAAGTAGAAGGAGCCGGAAGGCTTGGTGACATGTGTTTGCAGGATGCATGTGATCGATTTTTGTCCATCCCTCACCTGCGCGGAGATGCAGACGTGATGAGGCTTAAAGGGGAATTGAATATGAGAGAGAGAATTTGGAGAGAAAATTCTGGGAAAAACAAAACAAAGATCCATGGAAAGACCTAAAAATATCTGTGCAGTGACATTCCCCCATAGAAATACAATGAATAGAAAGGCCATTGAACTGTTTAGCATGGTCATTTGATTGGTACATGACAAAATGGCTGCCGCTCTGACCATTCTTCAGAGATAACTTTAAATGATCTGAAGACAAGAATGGGGAAAAACAAATACAGGTTTGCCAAGCTTGGAGCCTCATACCAAACAAGATTTGACTGTAATTTCTGCCAAAGCTGCTACAACAATGTAATGAGTAAAGTGGACCGAGTAGTTATATACATGTGATATTCCTGATGAACAGTAAATTTGTGAAGGCTCCATAGACATCCATTACCTGGGAAGCCAAACACTGCATGTTCTCTGAGACATTTCTCTGGAAATATTCATTATTCAGCACCCAGTCTACACACACCCTTTCCACTATAAATCTATTCATTATTTATGCTGTTGCTCAAATGTGTTGGATCACAGTGTTGTCATCTACTGTATTACCTCATAACATAGCAGTAACCCATGTTTTCATACCAGATATACTGTATTCACTACATTCAAGTGCATTGTGTCCTACTATCATGGTGAAGAACACCTATATTTAGCATGCTTAACTTAATCCACTGTTTGCCACCATGGGTTAGGAGAAGGGTTAGGACTCCTGGGTACATCCCGCCATAAGAAGTTGATTTTCTTCAGTAGTAGGCCTCATGAACATGCCCCAGAAACCAAACTGACTCTAGTCCCCCCAAACACACACACAGCAGATAACCATTAAGATACTGTAGATATACTGTTTATATTCCACCCATATCCTACAGTTTAAGGCATGCATCACAAGATTCATCTACTGTAGAAAAATATAGCTGTTCATATACTGTAGGTAGAGATGTGTAACACACACACACACACACACACACACACACACACACACACACACACACACACACACACACACACACACACACACACACACACACACACACACCTCATTCTGCTCATATCCTGCACATTAAAAGGTAAAACATTTGATTCACGTACAAGACATGCACCCAAGACAAGAAAAAATATAATTGTTTAGTGAAACTTACCTGGCAAAAAATATCTTGGTAACACTTTATTTTGAGAGTCCATCTCTAGATGCTCTACATATTATCTGCATACTGTCAACAACATTTTAACAAACTATCTACTTACCCTAATCCTAACCTTAACCATTCCCCTTATGTTAAACCTAACCTTAACCATTACCCTAAAACATATTGTAAACTTACCCCTACCCTTAAAATACACAATTAGTTGCTTATCAACAGATGGTTTGTTGATAGTTTGTTGATAGTCATATCATCAACAAACTATCTGTAGAGCACATACAGATGGAATGTCAGACTCTCCAAATAAAGTGTAACCAATATCTTCTGATTCTGATCCTAGACTGGTGAGGCGGTGACGTGGCACTTAAGGGGGTGGGTACTGTATTTCAAAGGTAAGGGGACATGTAAGAGGGCCTCAGTGTTTAGTATCTGTTAAATTACTGATTATTACTTTTTATTTTTCTAATTACATGTAAACACCTTATCATTAATTCATGATTGTTTAATAAAATAAATTGCAGGAAACAGGCTTGTTTAAGGACTACAGATTAGAGTTTTTAAAGATTTAACCTGGATTATACCCCAACCCAGCATTGTTGAATACTTGTTCGGATTGGTTGAAATTAAATTCTAAAATGTATTCATTCTTGACATATGGAAACGTTTGGTATTGGCACATATGCCAAAAAAATCATTACATTTACAATGTTGATCCCACTTTTTTTTATGGGGAAGGGTCAGCTTCAGTATTTGACAACAGGATTGTCTTCGTTCTAAATGTGCATAATTTCCAATCCCACTTTTTTATTTTATATTATTGCTTTCTATATTTTATACCCATCCTAACCTTTACTTAACCGTGACCAAAAGTTGAGACCAATTACATTGTGCCATTTTAATATTTAGCTCTAACTTATACATTTTGTGTTATTTTTACAATATTTGCAAATCTTGTGTTTTACAGATCCCAGTTTCACTTGATCCACCCCTCATCCACACCCAACACTGTCCATCTATCTTTTAACCAAAGCCATATTGGGTTTCTATTTGCCATGTAAATTTCTACTGTACTGTGATGCTTCACATAATTATGAAACCTTCCTATTTTCAATGACTCCACCAATTTGGAATTAAAGATAAATATTGTTGCTAAAATAATTATATTATTAATTGTCTGACTACTACATTTTAAGACTCCAAGTATTGCTATTTGTAACGTTAATTCAAAACAAATATCGCATTTATTCATCCATTCTTGTACCTGTTACCAAAAACATGCAACATGGACAGTACCAAAAAAGATGTATAGATTCTGCTTCCTCAGAGCAAAATCTGCATGGTTGGGAAGATTGTATTCCCCACTTGTAAAGTTGTAAAGATTTCTATTTGTTGCCAATATTTTTTTAATAATAACTTGAATTGAAATATTCTAATTTTTGAGTCTGGTGTTGTTTTGCGTATTAATCCAAATACGTTATGCCACGGGATCGGCACATCAAACATTTCTTCCCAGCTATTTTTTAGTTTTTATGGAAAAGCAGCCCGTTTTTTGTTCTTAGATAGAATTGGTATATTTCTTTGTTTATCCGTATTATCCTCATCCATGTGAAATCTTTAATACATGGTTGACAGACGAGATCAGACCTTTTACCCACATGGAATCTCTTCTTCCAAGTATATGGTATTGCTGCGGTTAGTTGATTATATTTTTGAAGAGAGCATACGTCGCCATATGTTTTTGATAACTGTATGTAAGGCATCACTCCCCCGGCTTCATTTATAATGTCATTTACAAACATTATTCGTTTTTCAAACATCTTGTCAAAGTATACAGGCTTTTTATCAACTAGTATATGAGAATGTAGCCACAATAATTGTTGTGAAATTTGGTCCCTATTTTCAGGTGGATTAAATTGGAATTGCAACAAACTTTTCATGGCTTGTTTGAAAAATAACGACCACTTAGAAATTATTTCCTTTCCCAATATCTGAAAATGATCAGTTGTAATTTGTAGAAATGGAAATAGGTCCTTACTGAACAATGGGTGAAATACTCTTATTAGCTTACTAGTGAACCAGTTAGGATTCAGGTATACCTTTTGTATAACTGATGTTTTCAATGAAAGATCCAATGCTTTAATATTCAATAACTTTTGACCTCCGTGTTCATATTCATTATACAAGTATGCTCTTTTTAATTTTGTCTGGCTTACCATTCCATATAAAGTTAAATATTTTGTTCATATAATTAAAAAAACATGTCATTGGGAGTAGTTAAAACCATAAGCATATAGGTAAACTGTGATACAATGAGAGAGTTGATTAAGGTGATTTTACCACAAATGGATAAGTGCTGTCCTTTCCAGGGTAGCAATATTTTATCTATTTTAGCTAGTTTTGTTAAATAGTTTTTTGAATACAACTTGAGCTTTCATATGGTATATGTATACCCAGTATGTTTACATCCCCATCAGCCCACTTTATTGGTACTCTGAATAAAATCTGAATCTTTTAGTGCTCCAATATGTAATAGTACACTTATCGTAATTAGATTTTAATCCAGATATATTTGAAAAGGTATCGAGATCCTTTAGGAGGCTATTTAGTGATTCCAACTGTGGTTGCAAAAGGAAACATGAGTCATCAGCATACATAGATACCTTTGTTTGTAAGCCATGGATTTCCAGACCCTTAATGTTGTTGTTAGTTCTAAATTTAATGTCTAAAATTTTAATTGCAACAGTAAAAAGGTAAGCCGACAATGGACAGCACTGCGTTACTCCTCTTGACAGATTGAAATCTTGCGAGATATAGCCATTATTTATAATTTTACATTTAGGGTTACATAATTTTAACCCATTTTATAAGAGTCTCCAAAATTGTAATATTCCAAACATTTATGTATAAAGTCTAATCGAACTTTATCAAAGGCTGTTTCAAAATCAGCTATGAAAACTAGGCCGGATAGTCCTGATAGTTCATAGTGATCTATTGTTTCTATAACTTGTCTTATATTGTCTCCAATGTAACATCCATGTATAAAGCCTGTCTGATTAGGATGAATAATATCCGATAAAACATTCTTAATTCTACGAGCTATGCATATGGCTAATATTTTGGCATCGCAGTATTGCAGTAATTTTTTAAATATACAGGGTCTATATATGCTCCGCTTGGGTCCTGTTTTAATAATAATGAGATCAGGCCTTCTTGTTGTGTGTCTGACAATCTACCGTTTACATACGAATTATTAAAACATGCTAATAATGGACCTCTTAATGTCAAAAAACATTTGGTATACCTCTACTGGGATGCCATCCAGTCCAGGAGTTTTTCCATGTTTAAATATTTTGATAGCTTCAAGCATTTCCTCTTCAGTAATTAGTCCTTCGCATGAGTCTCTTTGCGTAGTTGTTAGTTTTAAGTTATTATCAGGGAAAAAACTCATACAATTAATATCTGTTAAAGGTACTTGAGAATACTGAAGGGAAAACATCTGTTTATCCCACTTTTACCATATTCAATTAACAACATCATAGGCAAACATACACTAGTATAAATTGTTTTCATTTATATTTAGATACAAATACATAGACCAAATAATTAAAGCCAATATATAGTAGATAAATACTGTTACATCCACACATTTATAGAAGGTCCAAAGTTTATTTAAGTACCAAAGTGTCAAAATGCTGGTAAACATTCTAAGTAAAGTTGCCCCACAAAGACACCTGAAAAGTACCACATTCAAAAGGTATAATCTCAGCAAATATACTCAAAAAACATTTGAAAAAAGATTGTAATCATGAACAGACAAGCAGGCAGGCATTATGAAAGATAGAAATGTAAAACTGCTTCCAGTCATGCCATAAGATTCCTCTGTGGGTAGAAGAGCAGAGGCATGCCTTTAAAAGCTAATACAATACTCTAGAATTAATTTGCAGCATTCAGAAGAAACATTCAAACCATCCAGAATAACAATAGAAGCAACTACTGTGCGAGTTGAAGTACAGTTACAGTAACAATTGTAAGGCATTAGAGTGAGAACATGCACAGACCAAGCAAGATAAATACATTAAGAAAATGAAGAGATTAGTGAGACAGGAGATGTTCAGAGGTACAGTAATGGAACAAAGTCAAAGATGGAGCAGGAATCACCCAGGACACATTGGAGGGTAAATGTACCTTAGGGTGTCATGGTCAATTTCTAGTGTATGCAGGTTTTTGTAATTTCCTTTCAATTCATACCTAAAATAAGACCTGGTAAACCAACACAGTACTACATTAATTAGAGTTAGCCAATTCAGGGGTCTGCATGGCATAGTGGGCTAAGTCGCTGCATTTCAGGACAGTCATGATGGTCAGTGGTTCAATCCTGACTATGGGTTCTCCAGCTTTGGCAAATTGGTATAGCGCTGCCAGAGATTTGGGGTAGATAAACCAAATCATCTACCTTGCCACGTTGCTGTCCATCAACTCCTTGTGTGTAGACAGGATGCCTGTATATTCAAGTGCGGAAGTATAGTTGGTGAGCGTAATCATCTCGTACATGATCTGACTAAAAGCTTCAGTGTTGGATGAGCAGTGAAAATATTAAACTAATGGCTCTGTGACATTGGATGAACCATGTGCATGCCCCTCGCTATACTGTGAGTGTCCAAGGGGATGTGGAGCTCCAGCCAAGGCTGGGTGTGTGGGAATTGGGAGGAGAAAAATGAAAAAAAATAAGATAAAAATAATAATTATTTAAAAGAATAAAAGTCAGCCAATTCACCTTCCTAAACATCTTAAAATGATGTTTTTTTGTTGATGTTACCTCCACAAACATGGTCTAACTCAGTGGTTCCCAAACCTCTCCTCAGGGACCCCCAGACAGGCCATGTTTTTGTTTTCACCCTGAAATGGCACACCTGATTCAATTAGTCAACTACACATTAAGCCTTTGATTTATTTATCACGTGTGCCATTTCAGGGTTAAAACAAAAACATGGCCTACTGGGGGTCCCCAAGGAGAGGTTTGAGAACCACTGTTTGACCCAGAGAAAAATGTATGTTTAACTTTTTGATGAAATGAACATATTTTTAATATTGGGTTGTTTATCCAAGTTAGCTGGCTACATCATTTAACCTTCTTTATTGTATGCCCTTCAGATAGGGTGCATTCCTACCTAAATCATTATTACTGCATACATTCACCAATCAAGTAGAAAGGAGGAGCCAAAACTAGCAAAGACAGTAGTAAATCCAGGAATTGTGTAACCCCTCTGCTGTAGCCAACTGTCTTCAACACATAGTGTATACAACATGATAGTAGAAATGTTCAGGGCCAAAACAGTCAGCCCTTTTTCACAATACAAAGAAGAAAAAAATAAAAAGTTATTTAGACACATGCTATTTACACAGGCAACCCAATCCAGAATTTTTCGGCTTAAAGACAAAATATTGGGGAATAAATATAACTGGTGTGTCTGTCTAAACCGGGACAAAAACAAACCCGTCAACAGTAGTGTAAATGTGAGCATCTGCCTAATCCACAAAAATCCCAAGTAAAAATCTAGTAGAGATTAACATGACAAAATACAAAAGCATTGCACGGAAAAACAAAAAAATGTCAAATAAACTTTTTATTTGAAGGAAGCATGTATTAAAATATGAAAAAGCAAACTATTTACTACATTGAAACCCCATTTATGCTCTGATAGTATTCCACCATAGTAAAAAATGCCAGTTATTCTTGTAAAGGTGCCGTAGAACACTAGTGTGCATGTGTTCTTATAAAACATCAAAGCCAAGACGAGGGACAGCCAAAACCCTGGGATTCCACCACAAATGGTACCCTGTTCCCCCCAGTAGTGCACTACAGAGACAAGTACAGTATGCTGATTACATGACACACCCCATGTTGCAATGGATCTAGGACTGATGTTGCATTTTTTTACCTGGAAACAAACGGGAAACTAAATCATAGCAGGCTGTGCCAGAATTCTAGTTGAGTACTGGCAAGCATCTTTCTTTTAACACAGAAATGTATCTATTACCAGTGGGGGAAAAAGGCATTTTCGCAGTGCATGGCATGTTGGTTTCTTTATGTCAAGTCCTGAGTGTCTCTCTTAACAGCAAAAACCACTATCGATTTATATTCAGAAAATAATTTTAAGCAGAAATGTTTTCCTTCATGTTCTTTCATAGTATTTCCTTGGTTCCTTCCCTCTTTAGCAATTGCTTGTCTGCAGCTGTGCCTCAGCAAAGATGGAAGTGATGCTGTTGTTGTCATAGAAACTGTCCTCATCCTCTGAGCTGAAGGTGGAGGAGCCTAGGACAGATCGACGTGTCTGTTGCCCCTTTCGTCTAAGACCAAATGTAAAACACTTTTGTCATCTCCCTATTCGCTTTGCATGCACAAATACAGTTTTCCATGTGCTGGTTTAACCATTTCATTGTAGTAATTCTCAAACCTTAGTTCCTGAATGTTGTTTTAGCACTTAAGCCTTTGATACAAATTGTAAAACAAATTTATTTTAGCATGGAATACTGTGTGTATTGCTAGTACTTTGATGGTTAACATTGAAGGGGGTTGATGGGGGTTGTAGGGATAGTTAAATACTGTTCTTTTTCTCATATAGCAAATAGAATGTTGTTTTCAAATACTTTTTAATGAAGTTCTACACTTTGTTTTATTTGTCCATGGTAGGGACTTTGCTAATTTCATGCAATTCTGCGCATTTGTTGCATGTGTTTCTATCTGCTACATGTACTTTCACTCACTTCTCAGACTCCAGTGCTGTAACTTTGGCCTGCAGCGCCTCCTGAAGCTCCTGCTGTTCCTCCAGGTCCCTGAAAGCCTTCCTGCGGACCGCCTCCAATCGTTCCACCTCACCCTCGCTCTCATCTAGCTGGCGTTTCAGAGCCTTAACACGCAGGGACAACTGAGGACAGAGGGGGCAGGGAGTTAGGAGAAAGGGTTAAGGGCTTTAGCTAGAGGTTAGGAGATGGCGCACAAGGAATCACAGAAAAGGAGCACACAGCAGTAAGACATTAAATATTAGACAGCCACAGAAACAAAATTAAGTTGAACAGTTTTAGGGATAAGCTTGTATCCGTCAAGAGTATCCTTTATTTAGCAGGTAGCTGTACAAGCAGTAAATAGGGCTAACAGAATCTCATATTCCGGGTTGATAGCTAGAATTTCGTATATATATGGTCAACATCTGTAATGTCTCATATACAGTGCGTTGCAAATCTATTCAAACCTCATGAATTCTCTATCCATGCTTCCTTTACTTTGAACAAAAACAGTCCCTAGAGATGCAACGCAAACACATAAACTGCACTATAGATGCTCCGATCAAGAACCAGTTTGTACATTTTGTAGCCCAAATCAAAGTGTAGCATGACCACTTGAGAATTACCACAAACTCACATCTGGAAAAAAATCTTATGTCAATATAAGGATTGGGAAAATGTATTGATTTATTTAATTTTCATTATTAATTTCTGCATTAATTATTTGGTTCTTAACAAATTAATAAATGGGCACCACCAACTAAAAAGTAAGTAATTAACTGATGTATTAATTCAGTCAATAAGGCAAGTCATCAAGTAAGCATACATTTTGCTGTTGCAAAAACAGACATACTACATAATAACTGACTGGTTTAACTCAGAAAAAAGACTGTTTAACATACAGACACTCAAGTGTCTGCTTGACCATATTGTTACTAAAAAATAAGTACATAGTTCAATTGTACCACCAATAGCAGGATGGATGTGTAGACCGGAGTCAGGAGCTTACACCAACTCTGGCACACAATTTATTTACAGTTAAAACTTGGGCCTCCCAAGTGGGGCAGTGGTCAGAGTCGATGTCTAAATGAAAAATTTGTCACAATGGCCAGGGTTCGAATCCTAGTCATGGCATTTTTGACTATGCATAGCAGCAGACACATGCACAGACAGGGTCGAAGGGGGGCGACGGCCCTGCCATTGATAAAGTGCCCTCCTGTGCACTGGATGGATTTTTTGTTTGTTTTTAGAAGCAACTTTTTTTAAACTCAACCGAAGTGTACCTATTAAACATGAAAAATAGGAACCCCAGTGAAAAACAGAACACCCTTTCCAAATGGTTTTGCCTAAATGTACTGTGTGTCTTGTGTTAAATGCGTTCTGTGCTGCCCACTGGCTGGTCAGCACCCAGTTCATCAGCACCTCGGTGAGGTAAGTCTATTGCAGCTACTGTACGTGTTGTTACATCAGTTATCAGCATGAGCATTGAGCAGCTAGCTAGCTAACATATAACATACATTGCCCCTGGTTTACTGGTGTGAACTACTGTGCGTGAACTAATTATTCCTGCTGCTGTTTTCAATCTCCCTGTCTGACAGTCTAAAGTTTTTCCCCTAACAAAAAAGTTAAAAAACTAAATAAATTGCTGGCTAGCCATTTATCCTAAGCTTTAGTAGTGCTAGCTTGGGATGTACATGTATTGCTCAGCAGCAATAGTGTGTCCTCTTGGTAGGCAAACAGACAAACTTGTATTCACAATTGACTATACCACAATTGAATCTGTTCTCTATATACTGTATATACAACCTACCTGGTTAAATAAAGGTGAAATAAAATAAATAGAAAACAAATGTATTTATCAGCTCAGGAATTCTGTTAATTCTTTCTAAAGTGACAGAAGACAGAATATAGGCTAATATACTGATTCTGGCTGCTGTTGATAATATGGAATATACAGTATATTCAAATGTAATCATAAATAAACCTAGGCCCAGGGCGTTTCGGTACGAAACAAAATGTTTTTTTGTGGTTAAAAGCACTACAAAACCTCTATTAAACATCTCAAACTTGATCCAAAGTACATAATAATAATAATAAATAATAATAATAATAATAGTACTTGATCCAAAGAACATAATACCGTAATTCCTCAAATAAAAACCGGTAGTCAATTAAACGCCGGGCCTCTGATTGTGGACGGGGGCGTGGTCAACACGTACAAATAAAGGCCGGTCTTAAATAAAGGCCGGGGGAATATTACGTGTGGATAATCTCCTATAGGTGCTTTTCATATAATGTGCATTCCAGTTAAGCGTAATGTACATTTCTATCACTTTAATAGATTCAACAATATATTCATGCTATTTTCGGATTATGGTACTTCTGCTCCTGCGAGCTGCCGCTCTGTAGGTTTTTGTTCCAAACCTAATTTAGCACAAGTTACGCTACTCACTACCAGGATGAAACGCTAACTCAGGGTAGTCGCAACTCTGGTTAGTCTGAACATTTACGGAATGCCAGCTTGCGGGAGCAGGAAATAGTATCACTAAGTATAATTGTCCTACTGGTATTTCAGTCAATGCGGCTGTACGTTTTACTCAGCTTGGTGTTTGTATTAACGTACAGGTATATGGCAGTAACTACATTGGAAATAACATGGCTCCCATTCAGTGCAAGTGATTGAATCTTCAACAACTTTTGTCAACTACGTATTGGATTTGGAACGGTTACAAGAAGTGTTCAGATTGCGATAACTATGGCGTCAATTCAGTCTCAAAACTCGCGCAAGCACAAATGCCACCGCGAGAAGAAAAATGCAACTCGAGAGAAAAGAAACTGAACTCGAGAGAGAAGAAATTCAACTCGAGCGCGCAGAGGACCAGCCGTGAGCGAGCAGAGGACCAGCTGCGAGCGCGCGATGCTACTCAGAGAAGAAAAAAATCAATTCGTGAGAGAAGAAACTCAAGGAGAGAAAGAGAAGAAACTCACACCGAGAGAGCAGAAACTGAAACCGAGAGAGCAGAAAGTG
>JACXGM010032500.1:0-12638 GCA_016801145.1 Umbra pygmaea | reverse complement strand
GCCCATGAGAAATTTGGTGATGATTGACCATTGTTTAGGTACATTAAAAAAATAAGTTTTTTCACATTAAGCCTTTTAGGCTATGTCCCGTATGCGATGGGATGTCGTAACGTGGCTCAAACACTTTCAGCATGTTTAAAGTCCTCATTTTGCACAACCGAATATGGCCTCATGTCTGCACCTATAAACACACCGATAGTGTTAGTGATGGCTTTAGCCATGTCTGATTAATTGCTTAAATGCCACGGTGATAAGCGGTTGTTTGCAGCTTTCGTTTTCACTCCTGTCAGTGAAACACCGGGGTGATATCGCTTCAAATGCGTGGCCATGTTTGATGTGTTTCCACTGTCATATCGCTTTCTTGTGCCACAGTGCCTACACACTGTCACGGTTTTATCCACTAACCTCTTTCCTTCATTATATTTAACAAGGAAGCCAAAATTCTCCCATACAGGGGATTTAAATGACGTCCAAGCTCCTCCGTTCCTCCGCTCGCCATGACCATGCTGTGAGCGGACTAAACATGCGCAAAACTTTTTTATTTCAGTAATCAATCCGCGGATCACGTGTGTCCCGAACCGAAGATATTGATCCGAACGGATCACGGATCATTGACGTTCCGTTGCACCACTAATTCCGTGTAATCCTGTTTCTAGTCAGTCTTTTGTTCCTGTTTACTCCCGAGTTACGTGTTCCTGTTTTGTTTGTACTATGTCCGTGCCGCTATAAGAGCACGAGGTTTATTTGTTTGTTACTATTCGTATTTTCTTTACTACGCCCTGTTTTCCTTTGCCAGTGTGGGATTCTATAATAAAAGATCCCAAGCCTCGCTCACAGTATACCGCCTCCAGTCTCTCACCCTCAACCTTTCACCGCACATTCATGACACCTATATTATATATATTTCTTAGTTGTGTCCTTACATTATCCTCAATGTTTCCACAAACTTTCAAACCCAGAGAAATTTGTAATATAATTCGAAGACACAGGAGGTTTCATTTTGTCTTCCGTCAATGGCATCATATAACCTTTGACTGCTCTAGTTTCTGCTCTAAGTTCCAGGGAACCGCCAAACATAACATGAATAAAGTTATAATATTATTAACAATACATTGTTTTAACAATACATACTCTGTCAGACGCTAGATTGGAAGGTTGTCATTGACGCGACGATAACAAAACCCATGATCCCACACTACTTACTGATGTCATCCAAGTACATCTTTTTCTATTGTTTTGATTGAGAGACCCCTAGCTGCCAAAAACTACATATTGTACGTTTAAGCCACTGCATATTTTTTTTGAATGTGTTTAGGGTTGTTGTCGTGCTGGAAGGTGAATCACCTGCCCATCTTCAGCTGTCTAGCAGATGGCCACAGGTTTTCCTCAAGAATTTGGCGGCATCCATTTTCCCTTCTATCCTGACCAATTGCCCAGTCCCCGCTGAAGAGCAACCCCCCCACAACATAATATTGCGACCACCATGCTTTACAGAAAATGTGTCAGTTAAGGTGGTAGTGTCATGTTTGCCGTCAGACTGGGGGGGGGGGTGCAAAACAACATTATCGAAATGGGCAAAGGTGATCACATTCACTGTCTATGGCTGCGCTGTTCACAGAGCGCGATGACATTAAGACACCAACAGATGGCACTGTTTAAACGCATCATGAGTCCCATTTACTTTTTTTTGACTGCGTAGTTAAGGCGGCAGCCGTGTCTTGTTAGGCGGTCGCCTTAACATCAAAGTGCTGCGGGAAACCCTGGTAGGTGTTGTGTCTTTTGGGTGGTGTGGTGTGATTTTCACCAAACATAATGCTAGCAGTTCAGTCCAAAAATTAAATCTTGGTCTCATACAACCTTTTGCCACATGGTATTAGGATCCTTCAAGTGTTTTTTGAAAAGCGCAAACAAGACCCCGCACTTTTTCAGAAGAGGCTTCTTTCTTGCCACCATGCCATACAGGCCAGCTTTGTGTAAAGCTTGTGAGATTGTTTCACATGCACAGACCAACCAATCTCAGCCATAAGGAATTGTAAGTCATTCAAAGTTGCTATTGGCCTCTTGGTAACTTCCCTGCTCAATGTCCTCCTGGCTCGGTCAGCCAGTTTGGAGGGACGGTCCAATCTAGGAAAGGAGTTGGTCGTGCCATATGCTTTCCACTTCCTAATAATGCTCTGAACGTTATAGGGATAGTTAAATCCTTTGAAATCTTTTTGTATCCTTCTCCTAACTTGCCCTTTGGAAAGCAACTTTCCAACAATGGTGTGTTCTTTGCATTACCATATACTACTAGTAATGGACTCATCATGGAACAGACAGTATTCTCATGAAGTTATCAAAACCACAGGGGGGTCCGAGTGGCATAGTGGGCTAAGTTGCAGCATTAGATAAATCAGATTGTCTACACTGCCACGTCGCTCTCCAGCGACTCCTTGAGTCCAGGTCTAGCACCTGTGTGTTCAATCGCGGAAGTATAGTTGGTGAACTTAATCATCCCATTCATGATCAGACTAAAAGCTTCTATGTTGGACTTAAAAAAATCGGTGGCTTGGGCGACATGTGGTTGAATAAACCATTCCACAGATCTGTAAGGGGAGTTGCTGCCGACAAAGCAGGATTAGAGGGAATTGGGAGGGGAAAAAATAAAAATACAGTACAAATTATGTCAGATGGGCGGAAATTAGCATGGTGTGTGATCTGGGAAGTGATTGTTTGTACCTGAACAAGTTTATAAGGGGCTGATCACTTATCCAAACCAGGTATTTCACTAATTAAATTTGAATAATTGTATAATTGTTCAGAATTTTTGTAAATGTTATTTTCACTTTGATGTCGTCGGTTATAATGTGTAAAAACAGCTGGCAAAATTTAGATTTCATTTAATTTATTTCCAGAGTGTTTTGTGACAAAAGTAAAAAAAATTCAGGGTATGATATTTTTTATGTTTTCCTGTTTATGAAAAGCACCTTGAATTGCCATTGTGTATGAAATGTGCTGTATAAATAAACTTGCCTTGCCTTGCCATATGCACTGTAGTATGTAGAAACAGAAGATAAGTGAAACAATTTAACAGTGAAAAAGAAGCAGTCCTATTTCATGTATCGGTTAACTGCAACCAAGTGCACCATCAACCGTTTTGTAAAAGTCTATTCCAATCACTGTCATTTCAGACAAAGAGGCTTACACATACCAGTGCACTTCAAAAATGGCTAGATAGTTGGCCACAAACAAACAAAGCAAAACAAAACAAACGGCACATCATCAAATGTGAAGTCTGGAACAAGCCTGAATCTCTTTTGACAACAATGCTAGTAATCTGCTGCCCAGTCACTCTTCTGCCCATTTACAGTACCATCAACAGGTTATGAAAGTGCATTCTGTGGGAAACAAATGTTATCACACTATGTGTTAGGGAATATGTACTGTACATTTCTTTTACACCCAAGTAATAAGGCTGATTGGAACACTCAGGTCAATCATACACAACATTTAGAATTATCAGTATACCTTAACATGAGCTGAATGGATAATCATATTAAATTAATTACAAAAATGTTTTATTTTGCACACTAATCTTATTTTTGCTGATCTGTTTTGTGTTGTCATGAAGCATATTTAGATTACGATCTTTTATGGTCTATGCACATATAAATGCATTTATATTGTAATTTATATTTTGTACACTGATTCTATATTTGGCAATGTCACAGAATCCTTTGCAAGTCCTCCCTCTGGTATGTTTTCTTTTGTACCTACAACACTATTACATAACACTGTCATAAAGGTACTTCTAAAATCAAAATATAACAAACACATTTGTACATAACCATTACAGGAAGATCATCAGTTATGGTGAAATTTAAACAAATATTTATTTCATAGCCTACCTGCTAGTATGGTCTCTGAGAGTGCTCCTGGTGATGCTGGTGCTCTTGGACTCCTGGTGGTTACCTTGCAACATTACACTTTGCTTTCACAAGGTCCGATAAACAGCCTCATAACAGAAACGTTGCTCCTCCCCAGAAAAAACATTTCTCCCTTATTGGCTGTTGATTTATTTAATGTCAACTGTTATGCTAATTTCCTTTTGTTCATACCAACCATTGCCTCCCCTTTTAACTGTTTGCATGACAAAAGCAATGCCTACATTTGATGCCTACATTTGATGCCCACATTTGATGCCTACATCTGATTCCTACATTTGATGCCTACATTTGATGCCTGCATTTGTTATCTACATTTGATGGCTACATTTGTATATAATTTCAGTCAATGTTTCAAAGATGCTTTCGAGTTCCATACGCACTATTATTTAGAAGTTCTGGAAGTTACATTTCTTCATAGTTTTGAGTGATTATGGTTCATAATTAACATCACTGAACAAGTAATTATTAGACTGTAAGGTAAAACGCCTTTGGTAGTACACCTCCTTAAGTGTGTCCAGTTTATCTACATTGATTTTAGTCTAAGACTAGGCTAAATCTTTGTCTGTGAAGCTGGCCCATAGACTATTTTTATTAACTTACACTATGCTTAGTCTTTGTCCCTGAAACCAGACCAGAATTCAGTTCTGTACTGAGATTTATTTCAACTTACAGTGGCCTTCTTCAGGTGAATAACTATTGTTCATGAGAAAGATATTTAGGAAGAAAACGCTCAGCAGCTGGAGAAGTTCATGAGAGATTGTGTGGTGGACGGATGTGTTGTCTGCCATGTTGTAATTTATTGACCAAGGAGCATATTTTTCATGTCTCATTTAAACCCATGTCCATTTATGCAGTTTTTCTCCCCACCTATTTTATTTTTTACAACAGCTCTCTCACCTCCAAGTTGGTCCAGTTTTCCCCTGATGCAAATTGACAACTCCCTGAGTGGGTGCTTGATGGTCAAGGCTGCTCACATGCTGTCCATCAACCACATGCTCAAAATGGAAAACTTCAGCTAGTACATGTGAGGAAGGATTACACATTTGCTAAATATAATTACACAATTGAGCTTGCAGGTGGCCAATCTACACAAAAGGAGTCACTGCAGAGTGACGTGGTTCGCTAGTCTGACTTTTCCACCTTACCCCAAGAAGCGCTGCCTCGTTCTGGGTATCCGGGCATTATTGAAAATGCCGTTAATAGGATTAAACCCTATCCACCGCAATGTAGTTTTCATGCGAAGCAGCGACATAAACCACTACGCCAAGCGGTGCCCCTTCTCAGTCTCCACGAAATTTGTCTTTTTCAATTCCCCTTTACGCCTCGTCTCGTCAACAACCCCTGCAGGTGCAGGATGATTGAAGGGGGATTTTGTGCTTCCTCGATGTGTGTCACCCATAGATTGTATATATCACTGGATGTAGCATGTGTGATGTCACCAATTGGTTTGTGAAGATCTGATTTGGGTAATAGAAGTTGCCGTTATGGGCGCAGACATCTTGGTTGCAGATGTGACGATTTAGATGAGAGGGAGAAGTAATCTAGCTAGCTAACTGATATTAATTGGGATTTAAAACAAAATGTAAAACAAAATGTATTTTGTATTAAGTATTAAAACCAAATGTAAAACAAAATGTAATGTTACTTACCGGAAAAACTGAACTGCCAACTACTTTGAGTGTCTTGTTGTACGACCGAACCCCATAACCACGCCCTAAACGCCCCTTTGCTTTATCAACGATTTTAAAATCAATGAAACCATAATTCAAAAAATGAACATCATTACATATTGCAGAAGGCTTAAATCTAGCGATTGAGACCATGCTCATTATGAAAATGTTTACTGAGGTAATAAATCAAGTGAGTCGTGTTTCTCATTGTCATAGACTATTACAGAAACCAAGCTCTTTTGCAACCAGACATATCACCCCCAGCTGGAATTCAGATAGAATGCAGGTTTAAGGCACTTCCTCATTTGCATCAAATTGCCAAACCGGATGCTCACCCTTTGTTGTCACCAAGCCGTCTGTTTTTCATCCCACTGCTCGCCCAACCTGCACTAATGAGTTGCACAAGAGCAATGTGACAAGGAGATTGTGAGTGACTTCCTGTCTATCCTGGGCTGCACTGTAACTGTACGTACACACCGCCACAGACTTGAGCTTCAAAGTTATCGGAAGTCATTGATTTTCAATGGAAGCCGGCTTCTCTCAGCTGCAAGGACCGGCAAATCAGTCAGCGTCGTGTTTTGGGCGTTTTGGGCGTGTTGAGCGCCCAGAGCGTCAAGCAGAAAAGTTGAAGTTTGTTCAACGTTATTTTAATGAGCTATGACGCGGTTCAGCGGCAAATGACAGTCAACCAATCGGAATTTAAGTACGTCTGCTAGTCTTCCTTGCTTGATGTGAATGTCTTGCCATGTCAGAGCGGCCAAAGTGGCCAAAAGCGTCTAAAGCTTCCCCGTACTTTTTTGACAAGCGTCCTTGACAGGGCGTCCAGAGCTTCTTTTGAAGCTCAAGTCTGTGGCGGTGTGTACGTAAAGTAATGATTTGCTACATATTTTACCTTGACATTTTTGTCATTTTTCAGACACTATTATCCAGAGCGACTTACAGGGACATTCCTCCTGGAGCAAATTAGGGTTAGGTGACTTGCCCAAGGAAAAAACAACATTTGGAACAGTCTGACTTCCTGGCAACAGTTCCGACTACAAGTCTGACTTCCTAACCTCTGAGCCATCTGACACCCCCTAGCAGATCCCCTGGGCATAGTCGGAATGCTTCGACCAAGAGAGGAAACCTGGCCACCCTGACGCAATTGTGCTATGTGGCAGTGATTTGAAACACTCCTATCAGATATTGCCGAGCCATCAGATTGTTATCACACTGCTCGTCCAAGGTATGTTTAATCAGGCTTATCTATCCCTTATCCCTGGTAGCGCTTTGCCAATTTGCACTGCCTCGTGCTGGAGCTCCGGAAAAAGTAGGAGACTCCATGGTTACATTCAAACTCGTGACCACCGTAACACAGCTGTCCTGCAAAGTAGTGACTTAGCACATGACTCCACGCAGAGACCCCTACCAGTACATGGATTTCCGAAGCATCCTCTGCTTAGCAGGTGTGTCTCTCTCCACTGGGACGCTCTGCCACTGACCCTATTACAGGGGCTGAGTCACTGGATTTAGCGCTCTTATACAATGTCCCTAGAGAGTGCTTTATTTTGTACCTGCCTTTTCCCCATGACGAGACGAGTCATTGACCAGACCCTTAGGATAATTCTGTTTGTCTTGTTTATCCATTCTGTCTTATCTGATGTCCTGTTGGATATGAGATATGCACCATCTTATGTATCTGTCTGTCTCTAAATTCAATTCAATGGACTTTATTGACATGAAATGTTTATGTTTACCTTGTATTAAAGTACACATGAAAAAACCACCAGTCAGATCAAAGATAGACAGTCACTAATATTATAAATAAGAAACAATTTCTACAGTTTGTTCAGAAACAAAAATAATGAGAAATTAACAAGATACAAATAATAACATAACTGAAGTGAAACCCCAATTCTGAAAAGGTTGGGACAGTATGGAAAATGTAAAAAAAGAGTCATTTGAAAATCCTATTCAACCTGTACAAACAAATTATTAACACAATATGTGATGTTTCACTTTGTGAATTTAATGTACTTTTTAAAATATAGACTTCATATTTCAAATCTGATGATTGCAACACAGTCCAAAACAGTTGGGACAGTCATCTGTTTACCAGAGTGTAAAATCACAATTTCTTTTGATAACATTTATTAATCGTTTGGGCACTGAGGACACATGTTGGTTAAGTTTAGCAAGCGGGATTTTCTGCCATTCATCCATTATGCATGTCCTCAGCTGCGCAACGTTACGGAGCCTTTGTGTTGCCTTATTTTGTGCTTCATAATGTGCCACATATTCTCAATCAGAGACAGGTCAGGACTGCAGACATGGATGGATGTACGTCAGGATGGCATCATTTGTTGTTCCAAAAAGTGTACATGTTCAGCATTAATGGTGCACTTTTTTAAAATCATTTTCCATACTGTCACAACATTTTCAGAACCGGGGTTTTAGTAGAATACAAGTGTTGGAAAAGATTTATGAAAAAATAAAATAAAAAAATCTTGATAAAAAAGATTGAACAAATTATCTCTCTCACGCACAAACTTACCAGTGAAAGGGACGTCTAGATCTAGATTCTGCCTGATTCCTGCTGTCACTGGCCATATCAATATCCTACCTGTTGCACCCTCTATAACTACAATTATTATTGTGATTGCTCTGTAGCAAAGCCAACAGACATCTAAATGAGTCTGTATTTAGACCTACTGCTTTATCTGAACTTTTAAATACCTTGATGAATCATGGGGTCTTAAAAGCTGATGTACTGTTATTGCCAGCAGCAATCCAGAACACGCTGCAACGAACCTGGCACGATTTTCCTATGAAGTGCCTACGATCGGCCCCTGGATGGGTGAACAGATGCTTCTGGAGATGTTGGAGGACCAATAGAGGGCTCTCTTCCCTCTGGTTAAATGGTTAAATGACAACGTCCAGCTGCCCCAAGCAGTGAAAGGGATGCTGCTCTGTTGCTGCCTGTAGGATGGGATGTTAAAAGTGTTTCCTGACTCTGACATTTCCACTCTTGCACTAATTCCAACATACTGTAGCATTCAACTTTTAATTGGTCCATTCATCCCGACTGTTCCCCTGCAAAAATGACCCAGGTCATATGCTGTAAAATGAGAATGTATTCTCTGTCAACTTACAGTGCCTTGTGAAATTATTTGGCCCCCTTGAACTTTTCAACCTTTTGCCACATTTCAGGCTTCAAACATAAAGATATGAAACTGTAATTGTTTGTGAAGAATCAAGAAAAAGTGGGACACAATCATGAAGTGGAACAAAATTTGAAAAAATTGGGCGTGCAAAATAAGTTAAGCCACCTTTTGCTGCAATTACAGCTGTAAGTCGCTTGGGGTATGTCTCTATCAGTTTTGCACATCGAGAGACGGAAATCTTTGCCCATTCTTCCTTGCAAAACAGCTCGAGCTCAGTGAGGTTGGATGGAGAGCGTTTGTGAACAACAGTTATCAGTTCGTTTCACAGATTCTCGATTGGATTCTAATCTGGACTTTGACTTGGCCATTCTAACACCTGGATATGTTTATTTGTGAACCATTCCATTGTAGATTTTGCTTTATGTTTTGGATCATTGTCTTGTTGGAAGACAAATCTGTGTCCCAGTCTCAGGTCTTTTGCAGACTCCATCAGGTTTTCTTCCAGAATGGTCCTGTATTTGGCTCCATCCATCTTCCCATCAATTTTAGCCATCTTCCCTGTCCCTGCTGAAGAAAAGCAGACCCAAATCATGATGCTGCCACCACCATGTTTGACAGTGGGGATGGTGTGTTCAGGGTGATGAGCTTGGTTGCTTTTACGCCAAACATAATGTTTTACATTGTTGCCAAAAAGTTCCATTTTGGTTTCATCTGAGCAGAGCACCTTCTTCCACATATTTGGTGTGTCTCCCAGGTGGCTTGTGGCAAACTTTAAAGGACACTTTTAATGGATATCTTTCAGAAATGGGTTTCTTCTTGCCACGCTTCCATAAAGGCCAGATTTGTGCAGTATACGACTGATTGTTGTCCTATGGACAGACTCGCCCACCTCAGCTGTAGATCTCTGCAGTTCATCCAGAGTGATCATGGGCCTCTTGGCTGCATCTCTGATCAGTCTTCTCCTTGTATGAGATAAAAGTTTGGAGGAACGGCCGGGTCTTGGTAGATTTGCAGTGGTCTGATACTCCTTCCATTTCAATATTATCACTTGCACAGTGCTCCTTTAGATGTTTAAAGCTTGGGAAATCTTTCTGTATCCAAATCCGGCTTTAAACTTCTCCACAACAGTATCTCAGACCTGCCTGGTGTGTTCCTTGTTCTTCATGATACTCTCTGTGCTTTCAACTGACCTCTGAGACTATCACAGAGCAGGTGCATTTATACGGAGACTTGATTACACACAGGTGGATTCTATTTATCATCATTAGTCATTTAGGTCAACATTGGATCATTCAGATATCCTCACTGAACTTCTGGAAAGAGATTGCTGCACTGAAAGTAAAGGGGATGAATAATTTTGCTCGCCCAATTTGTCAGTTTTTATTTGTTAAAAATGTTTGAAATATCCAATAAATTTAGTTCCACTTCATGATTGTGTCCCACTTGTTGTTTCTTGTTCACAAAAAAATACAGTTTTCTATATTTATGTTTGAAGCCTGAAATGTGGCAAAAGGTCGAAATGTTCAAGGGGGCCGAATACTTTCGCAAGGCACTGTACTTAATATAATCATAAATGAAGCAACACAAATATAATTTCTAACTGAAACAGAGGGGCAGGCCATCCTCCAGGGTACAGTTAATCTCCAGATGTTTTCCCTAGCCAATGAGCTTCAAAATTTTGGTTAGAGGCTGGCTATCTAACCCAGGCTAGCTTGGATATGGAGCTAAAAACAGATCGTCTTCACGGTCCCTCAGGGGATCAATGGATATTGTAATTACACACCACCGGGTCATGACTGACAAGAAAATAACCGCACAATGGGAAGGTGTTATAAAACTGCACAGAAAAATATCATGCAATGTGCAGGTCCTGTTTTTATTAACAGTGCAATTAAATTCTGGAATGAAGTGATAATCAACAACATTTTTAAAATACTGTACATTCTCTCTCCCGTAAACAAGAAGGTGACATAGGCTGCATGAAGTGGGATGTTGTGACACGATGCTGGACGATGGTTGCTATTTGATATGGCGACATCAGTAAACCTCACCTTCCCGTCCAAATTAACTATTGTATACGTGGGAGGACAGCGATGTAAAAAGCTTTTACATCGTTCAGATATTGTGTGGATATCAGCTCTTCCTAAATGTTTTAATCCTGTCACATACCCCATCACACACTCAAATACAATAACATTGGACAGGCTTCACTGTACAATATTCATGTTTGCATTCCACTGTGTATACATCAACGTGCTCTAGTCTCAGGCAAACATGCTAAGGATTACTATCTGTTCTAGCAGGACTAGTACATACTGTATGCTACTGTACAGTGCACCAACATTTCACATTGTATGTTGTTTTTCCCTGAGTGTTCATGTAAGGGAAGTACAACTTTCAACAGGACCATTATTATCCTATACTCCTAGAATCACATTTCTCTACATCATCTGTGAAATGTCTACTGTCCTCGAAAGTAAATATACTTTTATTTTGAAATGGTGAGATTTTAAAGTGCAGAGGGCTTGTAGGGTCCCGATATTGGAAGCGATAAAAGGGAATTAGAAATCCTACATGAGAAATCCTCCATGTAGCCATGTTGTGTTGCAGCTAGATAACGTTCTCAAACAGCTGCATGGACGCCATGATATTTTCATCCTGGTGGGAGGAATGAAAGTGGAGTCAGTTATTTTGGACCCAACGACCAGTAGTTATGGTGGAACAAATTTTTGAATACATATGCACATATGCTCTGTTGTACAAGACTGTTATAAGACAAGCACGGATCTTAACCTCCTGTCTACTACCAGAACCATCGGTTAGCTGTCTCAGGTAACACCATGTAACTAACTACCTACTGTATGGCGTCAGGATGGAGATTTCTTTCTGTTTCTAAGTTGTAGCACAAATCATAGCAGGTGTTAATGTAGGTGCAAATGCTTTACGGCAGATGATGTTACAGCTGTAGATACACTCTAAAAAAGATTTGTTCCCATAGGGGAACCCTTTCAATGGTTTCAAGAAGTACCCTTTCTGGTTCCAGTAAGAACCCTTCTGGGTTAAATGTAGAACCCATACATATGCATAAAGAACCGATTCTAAATGTATCCAAAACAGTGTCACGCTGGAGCGTGGCTTCCATCCTGTGGCCAGTCTGGAGGTTACAGGGTGGTGAGCTCAAGTGGACAAAGCCACAGCTCATCAGGCTCACTATCATTATTGCTGTTTGCTATGTTATGAGTGTGTTTATGCCACTCGGACTTGAAGTAGCCTTTGTTATATTCTCATTACTGTGTTTGAAACTCTTATTTCCATTTCTCTACGCCTCATGATAAAAGGGTTCTATATGTCACATTAAAAGGGTTCTCATTAGCCACTTTCCGACCAAGTAGTTACAGGAACGTAGTTATAGGAACAGTCCACTTCTAAACAGTTCTACTAACTACTCTCCACCAAAACCGTTTTTTCTATTTGCATTTGCACTGGTCAAGTGGCCATAGGAACTGGTAGGAGGGATAAGGGAGTGACGCAAGCACCACAATGGTCTTTTATAGCGTCGTCACTAGACTTTAGCGTAGCGCCACATACAACAACATTTCACAGTTAAATGTTTGTAACACTGGGTGTATGACTGGAGATAAGTGTATAAATCATCTTATGTATGCGGATGATCTGGTTGTTTTCAGCCCGAGTAGTCCTGGGTAGGGCTGGGAGGTATGGCTTAAATTTAATACCCCGATATTTTTCAAATGTTTGACGGTATCACGGTATTTAAAGGTATTTAATTTTTTAAGTAAAGGGTTGAAAGAAATTAATCTGTTCGTTCATTATGATTTTTGTTGGAACACCAATAAACAAGACTGAGTAAATAAAAGTAGTGCTATTGTTTAAATCTTTAT
>JACXGM010032499.1:0-12611 GCA_016801145.1 Umbra pygmaea | reverse complement strand
TTACATACCTGCATACGGTAACAGCACTGTCTGCTCAATATAATTTTCATCAGGCATCACAGGTGATTGAGTATGCTGGAGCTGAATTAATGTCCTCCATTTGTTGACTGGTTATTTTTGCTGCCATCTTAACAGTCCTGTCCTGTCTAGACTTTGCAGAGAAATGTGAAGTTGTGTCCCGTACCCGGGAATTCCTGTCGGCATCCCTGCCGAGAATAGATGATATTTTAATGAATGATTTGTTCATTTATTCTCAGTCTGTGAATGACTTTCTGAGCCTTACTACCTCTTGAGCTGTCACAAAACTAGAACCAGTAGTTGAGTTTGGAGACTTGATCCACTTGAAAGTATATTTGCTCTGCTCAGCTTTCTGCAGATTTTCCTAAATCTGACTTTTACATTCATTCCAGCTTGGTACTTTTCACCAAATGCTCTGTCCTTGTTGTAGAAATGTCTTTCAACATTAAATGGTTTATTGTTTGTTAATTTCTCTCTACACATCAAGGCCACAGGTAAGCAAGCCTCATTGCAGTGAAAACAAATGTATCTGTCCAAGCAGAATTAAACTCTTTATGTTCCTCCAAGAGGAACATGGTTTTATTCATGTTTAGCTTACCGGGATTCAAAACCTCAAGATTAGCCACCTGCAGGTCTACAGCCCGTCACCTCTACTGTACATCCTACAATGTAGGATGTGATGCTTATTTTTAATACGGTATATTTTATTTAATTGTCAGAATATTACCTTGCTCTCCAAAATAAGAGGTGTTTCCTTCGAAAGAAAATAGAAAAAAAGCTGTTATTTATATATACACTTTTTTCCTCAAAGCTAATGCGAGCCACTGCAGAGGATTGAAGTGCCGCATGTGGCTTCAGAGCCACAGGTTGCTGACCCCTGCCCTAACCCATTAATCCTAACCCATTAATCCTAACCCTCTATCCCTGACCTGATAACCGTAACCCATTAACCCATTAACCCTAACCCATTAATCCCAACCCTCTAATGCTGGATTCACACCAGGCACGGCAAACTGGTTGCTTTACGGCGGAAATTAAGTCCATTCATTTCAATAGGAAACAATCTAGCAAATCTACTGGATCCAGCTAAATGTGGATGCAGTGCGGCGGGTGTGTCACAAGGGTTGAAATAATCCAACTTGTGCGGTGTTTTGGCGTACGGCACCAGAACCAGAACTTGATGTACCACCGAGGAAGAGTTAATATTTCGCTTTCACCTATGGGTTTATAGTATTGCAAGAACAGCTTTGACAGCTCAGTAGATAGATTTTGTCACACAAATTATTGTCAATGAATAATAAACTGAAAAACATACTGCCAGTCACCTTGATGGAGCAGGACATTTGTATTCAACGTTGTCCTCCATCTTGAAGATGTGGAAGATTGATTACGATATTGGTTGCGTTGTACAAGTGTGTCTGCAACATCCTGACACATTATTCGGTTACATTGTATATCAATCTGTATTCAAAACACCACAACACACCAAGAAACTGACCACCTTGTATTAGACTCATTGAATACATTCTTACATTGACATGATGTCAAATACTTGACCCACCTTGATGCATCCCGACACATGTTGTGTGAAATACTTGACCCACCTTGATACATCCCGACACATGCTGTATGAAATACTTGACCCACCTTGATGCATCCCGACACATGCTGTATGAAATTCTTGACACCTTGATATATTCCAAAACATGCTGTATCCAATATTTGACCCACCTTGGTTGTTTAACCTATAGACAGATTGATACACTTCCTAACAAACTTTAGGCAAAAAATATAGCCTTGATCAGTTTATTGTTGCATTATTTACCAATGCTTATTGCCATCAACCTGAGTTTGTATTACACCGTCTTCTTAAAAAAATGAACAGTAGGCTAAACCCCAGACATACAGAGTTACAAACTGGGACATCAATTACAGTTTTTCCCAATTGCTAAAACACTAAAAGTGAATGCCGAGACCAAAGCGTCAAAACCGTACCGTTTGCATGCATGTCGTACACACAGGCACCGAACGAATAAACACACTGTCGGCATGGCACCGTAAACAATTCTGTAACACACGGTGCAAAACACTACACCCCCGCACACACAGTAAAACTTTTAACTGGTAATTGAACACCAATCAGTCACATATGTAGCACTATACATAGAACTCAGGTATGAGCACCTGTCATGAGACAATCGCGAATATGGAGGCTGAAGGACCAAGGGGAAGGAGAAGACGAGGAAGAGACCGGAAGAGGGAGAGTAGAATGAGGAAGAGACGGGATAGAGGGAGAGGAGAACGAGGAAGAGACTGGCAAAAACCAGACATCGGGGCCAAAACATCATCGGCCAGTCTCACTGGTGAAATGATCACCAACTAGTGTCTGGATAAATATCAACATGATGTCAAATATCAAATAATTGGCATCCAACCAGAAAAACTACACAGTAATTGTTTGTTTTATTGAGTAAAAAAAAAAACTGTAAATCAAACTATACAAACTGGACAGTTACCATTTGTAATGCTAAAGTATAATTATGTAAAAAAAGGAAGAAAAATGATTTACAGTTAGATCACATACCTATTATACAGCTTATAATTTTAATGGACAGATTAACTATTACTTCACGCTGCGTGTGGAATTCCATCGGAATTCAACCGGCCTGTAGCGGCAGGAGACTGGGCTGGGGCAAGACAGGGCTATCACCCCCATGAATAAAATTAGCTCTTCCATCATTTGATTGGTGGCCAACCCTCCCTTTCTCTAACCTGAAGTGCTTGAAAATATATATAAGAAACAGTATTGGAGATGCTCAAAACCGGGATGATGTGCCGTTCGAACAATTCGTCACGACTCCTTTTATTTGTGACTTCAATTGTGTCGTTAATTTTATATAATTTTGTTATAAGTACTCCTTCAGCTCAATACTCAAAACAATGGCTGTTTGTTTTACGATTTCTAAATCAAATACATCAAGCTGCTCCTGCAGCATCAAAAAGACATGTTTAATCTGATGATTGATGCAGCTATAATGAATGAATGAATTCGAACTTCATTTGTTGTCTAATGCCAATACAGGACACCAGGCGCGTCACCATACTTTAAAAACATTCTGGGCTCAGACGACCCGGGGTTGGGGGATTCCATGTGTTTAAATACATTTGTTTTATTTTATGTGGGCTATTACATTATTTGTAATAACTGCACGAATTAAACTAAGTGCATTTTTCTGATGATGAATCCTATTAGTGTCAAGTCAAGTACAAAAAACAATCTATTTTATTTCTACATTATATTTTTTAAATGCGACTGAAATGAATCCCGTGCTTTGGCAGTGCCCAACCGCAGAGTCAAGTAAACAATTACCATCTATCTCAAGCTGCAGAGTATAACACTTAATGCTTTTATGTGCAGACAGTAATAATCATAGACACCTCATACAGAATATACAAGTTGGTCAAATCCTTACACTACAACGTAACTGCAGGACGGCAATAACTACAAATACTAAAGTGTTTTATTATCAGAGAACCGGGAACAAATACAAAATTCATAGTTTTATTAATTGTAGCATAGTATTTTCCCACCCATGGCATTATTATTCTTATGATGAAAGATTTGCTATATGCACAGCAGAGTTCGTTTTGACACAAAAAACATGTATTTTAGAGACAAGATAGTAAATTAAACTAAAGTCACTTGTTTAATTATAGACATGTAAACCCATTGTTAAATTATTATAGTTTGTTTTAATTACGTTACATATATGCCTTCCTAAAAATGGTCAGATGAATGCTGTAGATGGCACTCAGATTGACATAAAAGCCCACCCGAAGAATAGTACAGTAGGCTATATGAATCAAACAGCATTCCACTCAATTTACCAGTGATAAGCAGAGCATACATTATGTTTCTAAATATAATTGCATGAGGTTGGAATACAATTTATTCAGCAGGACAAATATCATGGCATTTATTTAGGCTAAATTATGCACTATTATGGATAAGATACATATTATTGTTTGTTGAAAATATTAATTTGAAGAATAGCATATTTCTCAATGCATCAAACTTTTCTCCATAGCAAAGTTTTACTTTTTACCAGTCAAGTAAGTAACCGCGGAGTGTGACAAATAAATGATTCACTCATGTTACACAACATGGCACCTTCTGTCTAGCTCGGAAATGTGGATGAACCTCATTTAACCTTATGTTTCCTGCAGGTTTAATAGATGAATCTGACTATTTGGGTAATTAGGGTGTGTTGATATGCAAATATTTATAGAGACATGAGTTGGGGATTATAAGTGAGACTGGGCTATTAAAACAAGAAAATCACTTATTTATAGCCAAGTTTAAATATTGAAATACACGTTGAACCACACATTTTTTGTGTACCTACTAACATCAATGTGGGAATCCCACTTTGGGAATAGCTCGTTTAATCTAATCAGCACGTGGGGGGTGGGGTGTTTAATATTTGTAACACAATGACTAGCTGAGTGCCCATCAATGCAGGTCTGGGCCAGGGGAGATTTAAGTTTCACCTTTCTACAAAATGATGCACGCTTTGTGAGGGTGCACGCAATGTTGATCTTTTTTTTAAAAACATTTATGCATTATAACATGTTAATGCAATATAAATGAATGTGCAGTACATACATATTCGAAGGTTGTAAATATTTGTTTTTGCTGTCACATTTTTTATTAAATGTGTGGACTTTTATGCATTTAAAATACATCTACACTAAATAAAGGTTTGTACGTGATGAATCAATTATTAACATCCTTCATTATAGGTTAGACATTGACATTTGCATGCGGTTTAGGATAATATTTGTATAATACCATAAAAAACATACCAATGCTCGTTTTGTGAGACAGTCTCATCAAGGACAAAAAAAACTTTGTATGTAAAATAGTGATTTTCACGACTAGCACTGTATGGCATATCATGACATCACATAGCTAAATATCTTCAAGAATCATCACATTTGGCAGGCAATTTGTGTAATTATTCAAGCTTCCATGTATGTAGCTTATGCAGGGCCAGCTCTAAAAATCTAGAACTTGTTTACTGTCTAATTGATTAGCTCTCAGTGAAATTGTATGCTTTGAAGTTGCACCTGGTGTATTCACTCTCAATAATAACTTGAGCCCCATAAAGCCACTGAAGTGGATTCTGCCATGGGCAAGCCCTGGGACTAGGTGTGCCCTTATCTGTTATAGCTTGTCCTGATTTATTACAAACCCTGCCCACTGAATGTTATGACCCTCCATACTAAACTTGTTGCTTCTCTGGACATTGTTCTTATCACTTTACATGTGTCGTCTATGATGATTCCTACATCAATCAGGGCTGTGGTTACTATAGCTGCAGTTGGCCCCAGTCTCATAACTTACACTAGCAAGGGCAGTGTTTGGAATCTCCTCATAGTTTTTTGTACCTTTGCTGTTGGCTCGTGGTCAGTTTCAGGGACAAACGCATCTTCAGCATTACATCTCTTCAATCCCATATCCTGATCACCATCTCCCAAATATCTCTCAACATCTT
Source organism: Umbra pygmaea (assembly GCA_016801145.1). NCBI lineage: Eukaryota > Metazoa > Chordata > Actinopteri > Esociformes > Umbridae > Umbra > Umbra pygmaea. Next base: position 7,035 of record JACXGM010032499.1, on the reverse strand, counting down.
TCCTGGTTGCCTTTTTCTTGCTACAGCATTTTCTTCCTTGCTCCTTCTCCTTCTCTGCCTTCCCATCTGCTGCCTTTCCAATGTCCTCACCTGGCTTTTATGCTCTGGCAAATCAGGGCCTCCCATTTGGTGGGGTCTTTTACTTCCAGTATAAATAAAGAAAATAGTGTGCACATCCCACGTTCTGACAGGTGCAGGACAAATGAAAAAAACTGAGGTAAAAAATGTATAATGTCCGCAACACTGTTTTAAGTTCCCATCGTTAAAACAGTGTTAGGGACACTGTTTTAAGTCCTGTACTTCCAACTAGAGGTCAGCTAATTAATCGGACTGGTCGATTTAATTATGGCCGATTATGAGTTATCAAAATAATTATTAATCAGCATTTTTGCTCGCCGATTATGGCCGATACTTTTTTTGGAGAGAAACCACTTCCTCTAGTGTTACAATAAGATAGCAAATCACGTGGAAACTGCGTGCAGCCAGCCAATCTGTTGTGAGCAGTCCTCCTGTCCCAAACTGCAGCATCAAGTCTGGAGGAAATAGTGATTGCAGAGAAGCCATACAAACGAAGTTTGTAGCTAGCATGAAAGGGGATCAATTAAAATCAGTCGCATATAATCACTTGTTAGCTTCACATGGTTAATATTAGTCTAAAATAGTGGGTAGAGGTTCACTGCTTTCTTTCCGACAGAACTGTACCCATTTTTTTATCAACCAAAACTTGCAGAACCATACTTCTCATTTTAATGCTTTTGTTATTTTATATTTGTTGTCATATTTGTGAATTGATTTTGAAACCAGATATATTTATCAAGTGCTTCTGGAAATTCGGATATCTGTACTCCCGCTGTGCACCACCAAATATGATTGGTTAATAAAAGGACAACTATCAAAATGCATGGACTAAATGTTTAACCCAAGGGTTTGTTTTAAAAAACAGGTTTAATAGGCGAAGTTGTATGAAATACAAATTGTACTATGCCTACTATGTGTTTTGCAATTTGTTTGGCATTTCGTTTGAACAAATTTAAATAATTTGATATATTTATTTGAGATCTGACACTATTTTGTGTATTACATTAAGAAGTTATATTAAAAGTATTGTTGTATTGTCATTATTTCCCCCCCCCCCAAAAAAAATCATTATAATAATCGGTTGATTAATTGGTATCAGCTTTTTTGGTATTCCAATAATCATTAATCTGTATCGGCCTTGAAAGATCTAAATCGGTCGACCTCTACTTCCATCCATCACTTTCTGTCTCTTGATATATGCAAGATGTTTTACACAAATCATTTTCTCTCTCTACTGCAGAAACAGTTAATGTGGGCTTGGATCCCACAACCCTCACATCCTCCCTCCTCACAACTGATAATCTGTCACTTGCATGTCAATATATCAAATAACTTCTCTACCTTGATCATGAACCTCTCTTTTGCATCAAGTTTCCCCTTCCCAAGAGAGAACTTCACTACTTCACTGCCTGATTCCAGACCTCCTTGAACTTGGTCAATAGTCACCTTTTTGATTGATAACATGACATGCGGTTACACCTTCAAATTCCCATCTCCCATTTCTGGCCTCCATGTCCTCCTGGATGTCAGAAGGGCTCCACTTCACCCACCACACATCTGCCAACATGTCGGTCAGGGCTCTTTGCCCTCCCCAAATATTTACCCATGATTACATCAGGAACACTCTGGGAAATCATGGGCCATTCTGCTGTACAATTTCGTCTGACCTTGTTGATCTGTATGAGCAGATTTTTTTAGATAAGGTTATCTGTTGCTATATGAACTATCATTTAGTTAAATTAGTAAAACAAGTTTACTAGTCAACAGCCAGTGGTTTCCATCAAAGTTTGTTGGCAAAACATGTTCTCAGTTTTATTGTGACATGCTACTGCTACACTCTCTTTCATTTGCCAAAAAAGTGATAAATGTTGTTATAAATGTTGTGAATGTTGATGAATAGATATGAGCCTGTATGGTTGCAGATATTGTGTTATAGAGTCTACAAATAGTTAAACCTGAACTCTGAGTGGGCATGAGCAGTGCAGCTGTTAATACCACCCCTTTTCCTCTGACCTCACAGTTCAACATACATGCACACGTGCACGTTCTGGGAAATAAAACGCTCTCACACAGGACACACAGAAACGCAAGACACTTGATATAGTGAGACTAGCACTAAAAGACACACACACAGTACACACATGCTGTCATAGTGTACACACACACACACACACAGAGGTTCCCTGCACACACGGCTTCAGAAGGCAGAGAGAGTTGGAACTTGAAGGTGGAGTACAGGTTTTCCAAACGTGAAGGAAAACAGCCTTCTTCAAACAGAGCTGGAGACATGAAGGGAAAGGACATGATCAAAGCAGTTATTGATTACTTATTTTGTATTAATTGATCTAGAAAGACAAGGATTTCCATCTGGGAGGTTAATGTTACTAACATGCAGTTCGCCAACACTCTATGAATGTTGAACATGTGCTCGGTGACTGAATTTTACCCCCTCCTATAAACACATCTAATGATGTCACCCGGGAGAAAAATGTGAAATTTGTGAACCACAGAAGCTTTTCAAGAGAAGTTTTTTTCAATGTTCTTGACAGGAGGAATGTTGGTGGAAACAACCAAAGAGGATTTTCCTCAAATTCGCAGACTTCCTCCCAGATTCTTGGAGGGACACTCTTGCTGTTTTGGATTTTCTTGTTATTACATTGTCTTCAGTCCTGTCTGTTTGATATATCATTCATTTAAGCGGCAATGGGAACCAGGTGCGGTGTGAGGAAAGCAGCAGGGTTGCACAGAATAAAACTGAGAAAAGCACTCTAGTGTTCAACACCACAGCTGCCAAAAGAAGGAAACAATCTTAAGAAGAAGAAAAAGTGGAAGACAAAAGGAGAGTGAGAAGAGAGGGGAGCAAGGAGAAAGATGAGTTTGCCAACAAACTGCGTATTCCTGGTCCCATCCTCGGACCGGTCATTCACAGTGCGTAACGGGAATATCTGTGGATCGCCGTGTGCCGTCAACCTGCCCATTGACATTGTACAGAAGCGCAGGCGGTAATACAACACACCACTACTCCTCTATTCTACCAGATGTTGCATGTTTTGTTTTCAGAACACACATACACTGGCTTTGATTGAGGCCAGTTTCACTCTGACACAGCTCTCTCTTTCTGTCTTGCATACTGCTTGTGGGTCACTGTTGTTACCATCCACTGTTGGGTTTTCTCAGAGTTGTGAACATCCTTGTAACACTTTTTTGAGGTTTGGTGGTCATTTGTTTCTTAGTGAGATCGTGACTTAGTGAGATCTTCACTTAACTAGTTGGCTAGCTAGTTACTGTACCATGACCGATACAAGCAGTCAGTAAATCCCAAGTTGATTGACAGCTATATTACTTACCTAGCTCCAATTCATACAGACAGATTCATTCATAATCATCTTCTTGGCTGGAGATGGTTTGAAAAGAAAATAATGTAGCCCTGTTCCACTCTTTACAATAAACACTTTCTGTCTCTGTTGCCATTGCTGGGCAGTTTTCCACAAAGCTTCACCGGTGGTCACTTCCAAAGCAGCAGCTTCATTCACCCGATAAAGTTCCTGCCTTTGCTGTATTTCCTCCTCACTGTATTCCGGCTCAAACATGTAGCTATGGTTGTTTTATTATTGAATAGCACTTGATCAATGTTGAAATCATCCAGCTCTTTGGGTATTTCATCACTTTCACCAGTTATTGTAGAAAACAAACTCCCTCTCCAACGTATTTAGCTACGTATTTGACAGAAGAATGCAGTACATAGTATTCTCGAACTCACCTAGGAAGTTTATTCTCCAGTTAACTCAATTCAGGGGCAGTACAAATAAAGATCAGAAAGTAAAGCAAAAGCTTCTGCACAGTCTAGCTGTAGTTTTCAATAATGCCTTTGGTGATGTAAACAATGTCACCGAAGGTAACATTTTTAAACTTACAAGGGCCAAGTTTTGAATTACAAAATGCATTGAGAAGTTATTATTAGTGTCTGTCATGTCGGAAACATGACTGATACAATGATTCTGGGGTGTTCATTGGTGTGGAGTGTTCCTTTACATCAGCACATGTGTGGGAGGCATTACACATTCGCCAAGTATAGTACTCCGGGCAGCGCTGTACCAATTTGTGCTGACCCTAGCAGACCCCCGGGCATTGTGGGCTGTGCCACAACCAGGATTCAAACCCTGGCCATCATGATGAGGTTGTGCTGTAAGGTCACTGCACCATGTTGGAGGCCCTTACCATATTAGTTTTAACTAATACTAAAAAGAAACCCTTTCAATTAATTACTTTGCAAGAAGTAATTTGTGCTGAACTTAAGAAATGAGTAGGTATAGGTTATTTGGATATACACAAAATGGAGCTTGAGGTTTTATGGCTGGTGGTGAGAATCATCTCTAGTGGATAGGGCATCTGTCTGAAAGACCCCAAACTACCAAGCTGAAAGCTCTGATCTGAGTTCGTTGCTGCAAATAAGATTTGTAAGTAACTGTAAAAAACATCTCATTTGTCGAACTGCCATCCCTTCTACTCTTGACTGAGGCTAACTTCTGTTCAGTTCCTTAATGGACTTCTGACATCTTTTGTTTGCTCCCCTTATCTGTTATATTAGTATATTCAAATTTTACTGTGAAGGATTAATGGTAGTACTAGAAGGGAATACCATACCAGTGTTCCTATATTTTATTAATGTTATGATTGGGGAGTGTATCCTAGCAGTCAGAGCATTTGCTAATATCCAACATGTTTCTGGATTGAATCCCCTGAGACAACTAGATAAAAGGAAATGTTGTTGTGCCCTTGAGCAAGACATTTGACCCTAACTGCTCTTTTAAGTCAGTATGAATGACAAACAAAATAATTCTAAGCAACATCAGAGGCAAAAGAATGAATAGCTCCAGGATGTTTGATGTCAAATCAGACTTTTGTGGTTGGGGTCAACTCTTGAGCAAGTCCCTAAACATGCTGAAATGGATGTGCACACATACACAAAAAATCAGGAATGTTTTGCTGAGTTTAAAACATGGATTCTTCTAAAAAAGAATACTTTTTGTGATAGTTACAGTTTAAAACTGCAGGAGACTAACCTGGTGCGTTGGGTAATGTTTAGTAATGTTTGTTGATTTCCATAATGATCACCCAGCTAACACGCATAGGAATACAACTCAAAATGACTTTTCCTGTTAGAGCTGAATCAGAACAGGGTTTGTTATTATTTTGTTTTTATTTCTATTAGTTTAGAAAGTAAACATTAGTTTCCAAACTGTTCTAGCTAGTTTTAGTTTTTTGAAAGAATCTACAAGTACAGTCGTGGTCAAAGGTTTTAAGAATAACACATACTAATTTGCTAAAAGTCTGCTGCCTCTGTGTTGATGATAGCAATTTGCATATACTCCAGAATGTCACGAAGAGTGATCAGGTGAATTGCAAAGTCCCTCTTTGCCAGGAAAATTTACTTAATCCCACAAAATCATTTCAACTGCATTTCAGTCCTGCCAGAAAAGGACCAGTTGCCATCATCTCAGTGATTGTCTCGTTAACACATGTGATTGTTGACAAGGACAAAGCTAGAGATCACTCTGTCATGCTGATTGAGTTAGAATCAATCTATCAATCACATTTATTTGTATAGCATATTTAAAAACAACACACGTTGGCCAAAGCGCTTTACATGCAGCCCAACACAACCAATCTAAGATTAAAAAACATAGTATAAAACAATTACAGAAATTAATTAGAATTGCAAGAGAGAAGAGATTAGTTTTTAAATGAGATTTAAATGCGTCAAGGGTGGCACAAGATCTAACATGAAGGGGTAAGTTGTTCCATAAGCATGGAGCTGCGACAGAGAATGCCCTGTTTCCTTTTGATTTTAATCGAGACTTTTTGGGATGGTTAGCTGAAATTTTTGTGCTGATCTTAGAGGTCTAGAGGATGTATGATGCTGAAGAAGTTCACTAATATAACCTGATGCCATTCCATTTAAGCCCTTAAAAACAAATAATAAAATCTTATAGTTAACCCGATATTTGACTGGAAGCCAATGAAGGGATGCTAGTACAGGTGTAATACTTGCATATTTCCTAGTCCCGGTTAAAAGCCTAGCAGCAGCATTTTGAACTAACTGCAGACGTGAAAGTGATGCATGAGAAATACCATAGTACAATGAATTCCAATAGTCCAATCTGGATGTAACAAAATCATGCATAACAATTTCCAAGTCATTAAAAGATAAAAAATGTTTTCAATTTTGCTATATTTCTTAATAGGAAGAAGCCACCTCTAACCACTAAATGTATATGCTTATCAAATTTTAACTCTGCATCAAAAAGGATTCCGAGATTTCTTACTTGATTATGAACCTTAGATTTAAAAAGGCCTAATTGGTTAATTATATGTTTGGAAGAATTCAGAGGGCCAAACACAATCACTTCAGTCTTTGTTTCATTTAGGTGGAGAAGATTGGCTGACATAAACACCTTAATACAGTGCCTTGCGAAATTATTCGGCCCCCTTGAACATTTCGACCTTTTGCCACATTTCAGGCTTCAAACATTAAGATATAAAACTGTAATTTTTGTGAAGAATAAACAACAAGTGGGACATAATGAAGTGGAACAAAATTTATTGGATATTTCAAACTTTATTATTTATTTCATACTTATTTCAAACAAAAAACTTTTTAACAAGTAAAAAACTGACAAATTGGGCGAACAAAATTATTCAGCCCCTTTACTTTCAGTGCAGCAAACTCTCTCCAGAAGTTCAGTGAGGATCTGTGTATGATCCAATGTTGACCTAAATGACTAATGATGATAAATAGAATCCACCTGTGTGTAATCAAGTCTCCGTATAAATGCACCTGCTCTGTGATAGTCTCAGAGGTCCGTTGAAAGCACAGAGAGCATCATGAAGAACAAGGAACACACCAGGCAGGTCCGAGATACTGTTGTGGAGAAGTTTAAAGCCGGATTTGGATAC
>JACXGM010032498.1:0-12611 GCA_016801145.1 Umbra pygmaea | reverse complement strand
GACATTAGGTAGGATAATGACATTAGGTAGGATAATGACATTAGGTAGGATAATGACATTAGGTAGGATAATGCAGCTGATTAAGAACACTGTACATTCTGTTTGCTGGATCCCACAGCTCAGAATGACATTAGGTAGGATAATGACATTAGGTAGGATAATGACATTAGGTAGGATAATGACATTAGGTAGGATAATGACATTAGATAGGATAATGCAGCTGATTGGGAACAATGTACCTTCTGTATGCTGGATCCCACAGCTCAGAATGACATTAGGTAGGATAATGACATTAGGTAGGATAATGACATTAGGTAGGATAATGACATTAGGTAGGATAATGCAGCTGATTGAGAACAATGTACCTTCTGTATGCTGGATCCCACAGCTCAGAATGACATTAGGTAGGATAATGACATTAGGTAGGATAATGACATTAGGAAGGATAATGCAGCTGATTGAGATCACTGTACCTTCTGTATGCTGGATCCCACAGCTCAGTGCCTGAGAACTTGCAGAGGTATTGGTCCCACTGGTTCAGGAGGTTGAACATGTCTGGTTGGACTAGAGGGATACTGATGCATCTCTCCCAGCCATGTTGGTCCTTACGGACCCCAGTCTTAGTGTAGTTCCACACCACCCCTAGAAACACCAACACACTTCCAGTATTTAGCAAAGTGCTGTTTTAGTCATGAATATATAATTTGTTTATGGCCCATAATCGATAACAGTTAAAAGATAACCTACCATTAGTGTCTGTGATCCCATAATCAATAACAGTTAAAAGATAACCTTTTATTAGTGTCTGTGATCCCATAATCGATAACAGTTAAAAGATAACCTACCATAAGTGTCTGTGATCCCAGTGTGTAAGTCTGCACCTCCGTCAAAATCACTAAACAAAACATCAATAAAAATCACCCCAAAACAAACACAATATCAAATCCTCAAAATAACACCTAAAGGTAACACTTTATTTTGAGAGTCCAAAAGGTGTATCTGTAGATGCTCTACAGATTATCTGCAGACTATCAAAAACATTTTAACAAACTATCTACTAACCCTAATCCTGACCTTAACCATTCCCCTAATGTTAACCCTAACCTTAACCATTCCCCTAATGTTAACCCTAACCTTAACCATTCCCCTAATGTTAACCCTAACCTTAACCATTCCCCTAATGTTAACCCTAACCTTAACCATTCCCCTAATGTTAACCCTAACCTTAACCATTACCCTAAAACATATTCTAAACGTACCCCTACCCTTAAACTACACAACTAGTTAATTATCAACAGATAGTTTGTTGATGATACGAATATCAACAAACTATCTGTAGAGCACCTACAGATGGAATTTCGGACTCTCCAAATAAAGTGTAATCCAACTAAATATTAAACCATGAATAAGGTGTCTCTACTGAACTTGACAAATTTTGCGCTATTTCCACATTGTCATGCTTGGCTAAAATTCTACACTTATAGGTAAATACACAGCTGTGTTCTTTTTTTATGTACATGCCAGTGTCTTTATATAAGAACAACTAATCCTATTGACCATGCCAGTGTCTTTATAAGAACAACTAACCCTATTGACCATGCCAGTGTCTTTATAAGAACAACTAACCCTATTGACCATGCTAGTGTCTTTATATAAGAGTATTTTGTTTCAGACACATCATTCACTCTTGGTTATTTGTGATCACCAACATGTGTCTTAATAAAGTTACTGCTGAGTTTAAATCTCCATTAACAGCCTGCTACCTTCTAATACCTGTCCAATACTAATGAAGTACCTGTGGTTGCTTTCTTCAGCAGGTGCGACCACGAAGCAGCAGGCGTTTTTGTGTCCGTTGGAGAAAGGTTTGGGAATACTGATGGGAGCCTCCTCCAGCCGGCGTCCCCTAAAGCTCACACCACACTCAGGACATTCCTCCGGAACAAAGAAACAGAAGATGTCCTTCTGACAGTGGCTGAACTTAATCACACTCCTGTTGTCCATGGAGATAGAAAGAAAAGCCACTGCTGGGGATACAGCTGGCTCTCTGGCTGCATAATGCCAGTGAGAGCAGGGCAGTGTAATGTAGCCTCACTGTGACGCTTAACTCACACATCCTGGTTTCTTACAGAGCGCCTGAGGCCTATCGCGTTGCTGTTGTCCTGGCTCCACTGCAGATCTGCCCTTGCCCCATCACTACCCCCTGAACAACACACCTGCCATGCCCAATAATACCTCGAACAACAGACCTGTCATTCATTCAGTAACAAAACCTAAACCTAGTTTCAATGTACAGACTTTATGAAGGAGATACTGTATTTCAGTTAAGAGTACATTTATTTGAAAGACTCAAGGTTGATTAGGGTTAGAACTATTCCACAATTTACCTGATAGAGCTACGGTTCCTAGTCTCACATGTCAACAATTAAAAATAAGAATCTCATTTATTCACTATCCACGTTCTGTACATGTGTTTATTCTCTAAGCATTGTGGGATATGTGTCCATATAAAGGGATGGTGAAATACTTTCCTACATTCATTTCATATCTCTAGAAAGTATTTTCTTTCAAATAGTATCACACATATGTGCCAGATTTGGTTTAGTCGTCTAAGGTCATTAATCCACTCCACACATGCCGCATGAAGACGGGGGTTTGATCCCTGGCTCGGGTGATTGTTTGTGCCCTTCCTCTCTGTCTTTCCTCTACATACCTGTTTGTCGTGCCTTATATTGGTGCGGGCATATTTTTCTTTGTCATATAAACGTATACTATATTGTACTTTTAGAATCTAGAATTTGGGTTGTGAGTGTCTTGAATTTCATAGTTAAGCCAGAAGGACTCATTAGCTTCATGAAAACTGTGCTTTTGTTAACCTAGAGGATGATCTGGTATAGGTCCAGGTGAGCTCCTGTTACCAGAGTGATTAGAACTGTAACATAAAGCCTCCTGGATGTTACTCTGATGCCTGATAGAGTTAGACTAACACTCAGTGAAGTCAATTTACACAAGGAGCAGTAGTCAATTCTACACAGTGTGGTGTTGACACATATGTATTGTGGGATGTTGGGTGGACATTTATCAACAGTGTTTCAAAGCTCCTGTAGATGCTGTTGGTTTCCTTCACATTAATCCCCATAAATACACATAACCAGTCAGCTTGGTGCACATTCTTAGGGAACACCTACACTGCTCTTATTCAAGATGACTTCACCTTCCTCTGAGCTTTTCTTCAAAAGTTTTTTATTTTAGACTACTGAGTAGACATAGCTTTAGCTAAAAAAATATTTGCTGACCAACAACTATGCCTTAAGAAAAACAAAAGAAAATTGCATATATTAAAGTCATTGATCCCAAACACTGTTTACATACAAGCATGTTATTATTGAGCGATGTAGAAGCCATGTTGACAAATCTCTTGGTAGACTTTGATGTATTTAGAAGCCAGCTTCACCCGGGGGAAGACATGAAACTGTGTAAAGTCATCCTTACTGATTACAGCACTGTTCTGTGCTCTCCTCAGCTTGTTTAGGAAGGACAGGGCAAAGCCGTAACAACAAGAACCAAACTCCCTCTCTTCTTCAAACCTGGAGAATACACAGCTTTATTAGTCTCAAACTAAGTATTCATAATAATAATAATAATAATAAACCTTTATTTATATAGCACCTTTCATTCAAGGAATGCAGCTCAAAGTGCTTTACATCAATAAAAGTCAAATAAAATGGAAGAAATTTGCATCAATAAAACCAAGAGGTACTTTTGAAACCTTTATAAAAATTGAAACCTTTATAAAAATCCTTATATTTATTAAACCACTATAAATCCTTTATTAAACCACTATAAAACCTTTATTAAACCACTATAAAACCTTTTTTAAACCACTATAAAACCTTTATTAAACCACTATAAAACCTTTATTAAACCACTATAAATCCTTTATTAAACCACTATAAAACCTTTATTAAACCACTATAAAACCTTTATTAAACCACTATAAAACCTTTGCAAAGGGATTAATATCAACCAGCTAAAAGAATAACTCCTTCAGTGTGTGACATTAACCTGTGTGGCATCCAGGTGGGAAACAAGGAAAACTCTTCCAGCTCCTGGTCCCACAGTGTGTGAAAGCTGTCCGTGCCGATTCCAGGGGCCACCAGGGGTATGCACAGACACTGTTCCCAGTCCTGTTTCTGTCTCTGGATGCCTAATGATGTGTAGCTGTAGACAACCCCTGAACAAACACAACAAAATCCAGTGTAACTCACACAAACTAGTTGAAATGTCAACCTTTAAAAAAAATAATCTTTGGTCACCTTGTGAGTTAGTAACTCCAACATGGATCTCCTTGTCCTGCAATTCACTGGCAAACACATAAAAGGGAAAATAATATATATACTGAACTAATATAATTTACGTTGATTGAACTTTTAACATTCAATGGGGCATAACATTAAACTAAACAGGTTTGACAATGTGAAAATAAATCCGGAATATAATAATGCTGGAATATAATAATGCTGTACCTGATGAATGCTGGTCCCAGTGAGGCTCCAATAAGGAAGGCGCACGGGGTGTTGTGCCCATTACTAAACGGACACGGAACTATGATCGGTGCCTCGAGGAGGCTGAATCTCATTGGCTCCTGACAAACGGGACATTTTCGCTCTGTGTTTTGTGTTTGTAGTCTATTTTGGTCAAAGGTGTAGATTGTCCTTCCGCAGTGGTTAAACTTTAATACAGTGCAGTCCATTTGAAGGTTCATCTGCATGACACGCGAAACACGTTAATTTGAACCAGTTAAACTGTAACTTGGTTTCTAAAGAATACACTTTACTTATTTATTCTTAATTGTACTTATAGTTCAACATTACTGTAGTGTAGTATGATCGAGACACATAGCTTTAGCCTACCTGTCCGGAACCTTCCCTCTCAGGAACCTTCAGTTCAACGTATTTGGAGATTGGTCGGCGGGAGATTGTGGTTGCACTCAGAAGTAACAACGGAACATAAACAGCGTTGAGCCAAATGTTACTGAGCAGCAAATATGAGCACGAAGCAAGTCACCTGCAGGTACATCTGCCCCTGTTTAGTGTTGTTATTTGTGCTGGAGTTAATTTCTTGCTTGGAGCTATGTGGGATGTTAATTATGTTTAATTACTACCATTTTGTCAAGTGTTCATTTATCTATATAGAGATTGTAACCTAGTTAGCTGGCTTATATACCGGCGTTGTTAGCATGCTAACGCTGAGTAGCCTGCTAAAGTTAGCTGTTTGGATGCAGGTGGTGTTGCTACATATGTGTTAAACATGATGCATCATTACGGACTGTCCACATGTGACAGGTGCTTTTGCCTGATAGCCACCACGGAAACGTGATCTGACCGTTAGTTCTCTTCAGATGTTAGCGCTATGTGCCGCTAAGACAAACTCACTTGGATAAGAATGATGACGAACCACCAGCAAGTAGCTACTGCAGGGTTGGTCATGATGGACTGGTTCTGTTGCTAACATCAGACAGTCGCTAATCTAAGTGTAGGCTATGGAGCTAGCTTCAGCAAATGAGGCTGCATCCCAGTTCCCTGGAAATCCGCCTCAATCATTAACGAAACGAACCGTAGGATACCATGTACTGTACCTCACTGAACAGTTTACTGGTAGCTAGCTGTCTAATGCTGCCGTCTTCTTTTGTTGCTATGCAGGTATTTCCTCCATGGTGTATGTCGAGAGGGGAATAGGTGCATGTTTTCTCATGACCTTACCACCAGCAAACCTTCAACCATCTGCAAGTTCTACCAGAGAGGTGTGTGCGCCTATGGAGAGCGCTGCAGGTAAGATTCAACATACTGACCAGGGCTGTACGACTGTTAGAACGGTACAACGGGATGTAGAACGGTCAACTGATCTTTCAGGATAGACTGGGCTGTAGGATAGACTGGGCTGTAGGATAGACTGGGCTGTAGGAAAGACTGGGCTGTAGGAAAGACTGGGCTGTAGGAAAGACTGGGCTGTAGGAAAGACTGGGCTGTAGGAAAGACTGGGCTGTAGGAAAGACTGGGCTGTAGGAAAGACTGGGCTGTAGGAAAGACTGGGCTGTAGGAAAGACTGGGCTGTAGGAAATGACACGCGCAACCAGAGCCTGGCACTTTGTTTTGAAAGGTGGGGAGATATAGGTAATGAGGAGCGAAATATACTGGCTGCCTGTTTTGCGTCTGCAACGTGTTTGCGTCTGCAACGTGTTCATTTAAAATGACAACCCTTGGACATTTATGATGACTGTGATATTAACTTGCGCTTTCATTTTTTCATGTACAGAAACGTATAAGGCCATCGTATTGGGAAGCATACATTATTTTATCGGCTATAATTAATCATGCTCCTGATGCATTATAGCCGACAAAATAATGTTACCTTAAAAACAACACACACAGTGATTGACAACACGCACTTTATTTTCGGAGAGGACCGTAAACGTGCTTGGTGTGGATTTTACGCCAGTGTAGTTTGGTGAAACCAAACATTGACACAGCTTTAGTATGAAACTAACTAGTTTCATCGTATCGTTTAGTGTGGACTTTGCACCCGAGTGAACTGATACGCAAAGCTGGTGCGCCAGGCAGCTGTTGTTGATTTGTTCTGTATGCTGTTTAGACATTAAAACAAATCCGTAAAAAAAAAAGTTTGTATATTTAACGGGTTACAGACACTTGTCAATCATTTTTTTTATTTAAAGCCAATTGAATCTTATAATCTTACCAGTTAACGGTTAATAAACGGTTAACGAGTTCCGGTTGTCAGTCAGGAAAATTACCCGAAATGAGCATCCCTACTTCCAACTGTTTTGGTCACTGTCTTGAACTGTGTTTTGATTAATCAGAAACGTGAGGAAAAAAACATTTGTTGTTAGGAAAACAAATCTTCGCTCTTCCTGAGCCTAATCAGTTTGATGTGTGTTATGACTAGTGTGTTACCTCGATACGTGACTAGTGTGTTACCTCGATACGTGACTAGTGTGTTACCTCGATACGTGACTAGTGTGTTACCTCGATACGTGACTAGTGTGTTACCTCGATACGTGACTAGTGTGTTACCTCGATACGTGACTAGTGTGTTACCTCGATACGTGACTAGTGTGTTACCGCGATACGTGACTAGTGTGTTACCGCGATACGTGACTAGTGTGTTACCTCGATACATGACTAGTGTGTTACCTTGATACGTAAACACTAGTTTCCTTTATTATAAATGTAGTATGCTGTACTATACATTTTCTTTTTATAGCTCTTATAATTAAAGTTTGTGACAAAACCCAACATGACTCCCCATTGACAGTCGTCTGTTTTGAAAACTTGTTTTGCATTGTTCTCTCTATCTCGTTCCCAATATAAGGCTATAGCCTATTTGCAAAAATACTTTCTGAAGTGAAAACCTATTTCACAGAAATTTTTAATCATCAAAAGGCTGAAAAAATCTGGGCCCGGTTCCCCAAAACGTTCTTATCGCTAAGTAGTTCTTAACCTATTCCTTAACCTCATGGCACGGTTCCCGACACGTTCGTACTCTAAATATATCTTCTGTAAGTCACACTTTCGTAAGGTTGGACTGGACCATTCGTAAGCTCTCTCTTAACGTTGTTTAAACTCAAGCCGCTAGTCGCCGCCACTGTGCAGCAGTCTTTAGAAATCAGTGCAGGGCAGTACAAGTCAAACTATGGTATGTTGACAATGTTCTGACTCAACAATGATTTCATGGACATTTTAAGACTAATAATAAAATATGTTCGCAATGGATACAGGCCTATTTATGAAATTTACTTTATTTGGTATCAGAACTAATATGTGGTAATTAGCCTAGGCTATTTCGTAATGTCATTAAAGCATTTAAATTGGCAATCACTTTTGATAATTAAAGTCCGGCAAACAATTTGCCTCTAAATGGCTAAGATCTATAAATGGGTAAGCATGTTGGTGTCCAGTAAGCGACCAACTATGGCAGCGATCCAACGTGTCCTTGTATTGAATCAAAGACTGCGCCGGCCACGGAGCCGTTTAGTCCATGTCAATCGTTTTATTCGGCAAAAACCTGCGCTTGCCAGGCTTGTGCAAGCCCAGCTCGTCCAGCAAAACTTAAAGTTCCTCTGACGAGAAGCTTGGTGCCCTTTTTTTTTACGTTGCTTCCCCACCCTATTCTCTATCTAACTCTCTCTCTCTGTTTGTTGTAGATAGGTTGATTTATTGTAAACATTAACCAATGGCAATCAATACCACATTAAACAGAAGTAACTGCAGCTGATTGCCAATCAATTCTGATTGTAAAGTACCTTACCATTGAAATAAAAGTGTATTACATCATTTTTAGAAGTCGTTAAACCCACGTCAAGAAGCTGGACAAGTGTCACAACGGGATGAGGAGGGTGAATGATTAGCGAGGGATACCTTGTTCGTCTACCAGTCACAACATATCGTATGAACACATTACTGACAATTTGATAATTAAATAATAAGTCTATATTTTACTGATAACTTAAACTATGCTAAAATAAATGTTACTGGAATAATTTGAGGAATGTTTCATTTACATAGAACGTGTTGTCTTTCTTAACACCGTTATGCCCCTTCGTGAAGTGAAAAATCGATTCCTGAGCAATCGATGACGACAAATTTAGCACCTTCCCTTCGGACAGCGCCTTTGTAACGTCGAACTTAAGAGGCAGCACGTTAAGAAGCTTCTTAAGGGACACTTCGGGGAACACAGTTAGGAACATAAACAACTTCGGTAAGATATATCTTTTTGAGTCTTCTTAGCGCGCTAAGTATGAATGTTATCGGGGAACCGGGCCCTGTTAAATAAGATATTTCGTGCTGCTTATGCACTCTGCTAGCCTGACTTTGTCATACTCATATTCTAGTCAGAATGTCAGTCTGATACTGCTCCATAGGGCTTTGATTATGAGGCGTGTCTTAACCAAAAAAACTCTGCACTCAATTGGATAGACCTACAACCAATCACAGCAACGCAGTGGGTAACGAATCCCGTAGGAAGGACGGCAAACACATCTTTACGCTCGACAAATGCCTTGGTTGCAGTTCTCTGTTCGTCTTTTTAAATTATTTCGCTGTCGATTTCTTT
Organism: Umbra pygmaea; assembly: GCA_016801145.1. NCBI lineage: Eukaryota > Metazoa > Chordata > Actinopteri > Esociformes > Umbridae > Umbra > Umbra pygmaea. Next base: position 3,485 of record JACXGM010032498.1, on the reverse strand, counting down.
TACAACAGACACGATAGCGGAATCTATACATCTCAATTCACCAACAGCAGTCATCTTTGTTGTAATCCAGTTCAAACCAAGCACTCTTTGACGTGATGAAAACTTAACTGCAGATCATCTGTTTATCATCGTATAAAGCCCGCTCTGGCAATTTGATTGGTCTGACGATTTCTAAACCGAGCATAATTACTCCTCAATGGATCGAGTCCAGACCGAACTTCCCGACCAAAACATGTTGTGGGCATCCAGGCTAGCAATCTGCTTATTCTACGATTAATTTTCGTTGTTCTCTTGCATTACTTCACTAGCCTACCACATATTTTGTTAAATGAAGGCCTATAGCAAATAGGGAAACACCAGATTAGCCTATTTGTCTTATCAGCCAGCTCACTGAGCTGCCAGATAAGGCAGCACGAGTCAAGTTCCAAGTCCATTGGAAATAATGCTTGGAGGATTGCCTTTATTTCAGCGCTTCACAAGCTGCTTTGCTTCACCTGAAGCTGTGATTTAACAAAATGGTCATGTCAATTAGCAATATGTATGTTAAAAAAAGCTGTTATTATATCGATTTATGATAATATTCAGTTCAACAAGGAAATATTAGTCTTCCTCCACTGTCTCTAGCAAGGTAATCATATACAGTGAGTACAGAAAGTATTCAGACCCCTTTATAGTTTTCACTCTTTGTGTCATTGCAGCCATTTGATAGAATAAAAAAAATCATACTTATGACCATGTGATATTTCAGTTCTTTTTTAATAAATTTGGACAAATTTCTTCATTTCTGTTTTTTCTGTCAGGATGGGGTGCTGAGTTGTACATTCGTGAGAAATAAAATGAACTTTTTAGATTTTATCAAATGGCTGCAATGAAACAGAGTGAAAATTTAAAGGTGTCTGAATACTTTCAGCTTAGATATCAACTTAGATTTTTTGTTTTCAATTAGAAGCTTCAAATACGGTAATGTACCTTTCAGCACTTGCAGCAAGGGCGTAGGAATGGGGGGGGACATGTCCCCACCCCAATGTTACAGACGGGCAATGTGGTCCCCCCAATAATAACAATTTATGAAAAATATATGGTGTTTCCCCCAATATCAAACTTGTTCCTACGCCCTTAGCCTGCAGGATGTACTTTGGAATTGTTCTTTGTAGTATTATGATTATTGAGGTTGACTGGCAATTTATATTGACACTGATGAGAAAAATAATCTTGAAGCGTAAAATTGCGCTTCTTCAAATGAGCCTGGCTTTTCACAATGACACAGTGCTGTTTTCTGTGTATCATGTCTTATTGATCACCATGAGTTCTAATCCTGCATCTTATTTTTTGGTCTCGTTTTGGAGACAATACGTTCATTTTTAAATTAATTGAGTTTGTTTATGTTCAATGAGTTGCTTTTACATTTGTTTTCTTCATTTCTTAATTTTTTTGTGATTTTTTTTGTTTGTTGATATTCTATTCTTCCCAATTCTAAGAAGAATTCTGCCTTGTCGGCAGCTCCGCAACTGCTTGTACAGATCTGTGGGATGATGAGGGGCGCTCACACGGTTCATCCAACCACATGTCGCCCAAGCCACTGATTCTTTTCGCACTGTTCACCCAACACGGATGCCTTTAGTCAGATCATGCACGGGATGATGGCAGTTTAACCTATTTCCTACATTTGCACTTTTATTCTAAGATGCCTTTCTAGAACAGAGAATTGCATATTAAAAGCATAGATTGTATATTACTGGATAGAACCATGTTTGACGTCACCCATTGGTTTGTTAAGATCTGATTTGGGTCATCGAATTTGTCGTTACGGGCACAGACATCTTGGTTGCGGATGTGATGATTTTAGATGAGAAGGAAGAGTAATCTAGCCAGCTAACTGATATTAATTCGGATGCTAACGAAAAACCATTTAAACATTTTTAAAGGTATTTATTTATAGACACCACACAACACACAGGTATATGCGCGCACACACACACACACACACACACACACACACACACACACACACACACAACCCCCCCCATCCCGCAGGTGTCCGGCTGGACCCAACGAAAAACATTGTTAAAACAAAACGTAACGTTATTTACCAGAAACACTGAAATGCCAACTCCTTTGAGTGTCTTGTCTTACAACCGAATGCCATAGCCACGTCCTAAACACCCCTTTATCGCCGATTTTAAAATCAACAAGACCATAATTCAAAAAATGAACATCATGATGAATTGCAGAAGGCTTAAATCTAGCGATTCATTATGAAAATGTTTACTGAGGAAATAAATCAAGGGAGACGTGTCCCTCATTATCATAGACTATTACAGAAACTGAGCTCTCTTGCAACCAGATGTATCGCCCCCAGCTGGGATTCAGATAGAATGCAGGTTTAAGGCACTTCCTCATTTGCGTCATTTTGCCAAGCTGGATGCTCACCCTGCGATTAGAAGCCATGTTTATTGTAAAATTTCAGACAGACTATAAACAGAATGTGAATTGTCGCCTGGGAATAAGGCAGGTATTTTGGCTGTTATTGAAAAGCTTTGTCACCACAGTAGCCAATATCACATTCGCACAGCCGCGTATGCATGCGTATTCACATTCCATGAATAATTACATGATATCAGGCAATATCTAGCCTATTGAAAAACAACCATGTTTCACTTTTTGCACAAAATGCTCAATTATTAAATTATTTTCTAAACATTAACTATTGATTGGAACTATCACTTTTTTAGTGTCATGTGTGGTTTGATTATTCATAATTCAAATTTGAAAAGAAAATAAATTATTAAATGAAAGCCAAATATACAGGATTTGAATGGATCAGCTTCGAGGAGTAAAAAGTTAAAACCCATATGTATAAAATAAACAATAGGGGCTAAAGGCCAATACAATATAATAGCCTAAGTAAATCTGTGAAAACAGAATATACAAGATAAGTGTTTCTAGAAGCTAGTCCTAACGACTACCACGATGTTACCAAAACCTCCATCATTATGAAGTGTTTCTAGAGGCTGGTGCTGGCTCATCTCAAAGCCTGTCTACCTCACACACTGGATCCACACCAGTTTTCCTACCATCAGATCAACAGAGAATGCATCTCCACAGCATTACGCTCTGCCCTGACCCACCTGGAGAACACTAACATCTATGTTAGGATGCTGGTCATTGACTTCAGCATTCAACTGCATCTTCCTACCAAGCTGGTTGTCAAACTCAGTAACCTGGTCAGCAACACTTCAGTTGCATCTGGACCCTGAACTGACTGGGGTCTGTAGGTCGGGAAGTCATGTTAGACAACCACACCTCCTCTACCCTGAACACAGTCAGTTATGTTAGACAACCACACCTCCTCTACCCTGAACACAGTCAGTTATGTTAGACAACCACACCTCCTCTACCCTGAACACAGTCAGTTATGTTAGACAACCACACCTCCTCTACCCTGAACACAGTCAGTTATGTTAGACAACCACACCTCCTCTACC
>JACXGM010032497.1:0-12611 GCA_016801145.1 Umbra pygmaea | reverse complement strand
TACGAATATATTTCACAGTCAAACTTGGGATCCGGATTTAAATAGTATTTAAAACCATAATAAGAATAATTGTGGATGAAGTTGGAAAACCCACAGCTTTTTCACATCTTCAAGTTCGTATATGGTAGCTTGTACTCAGTAGTTGTTGAAGATGCAGACCATGAATGGCTAACTGAAACCATATGTGAACTGATTCAACAGAAAATAATGAAATAGAATCATCAAACCTGGTACAGTAATGCATTACATTAAAACACATTTACTGTATAGCCACGTTATGGGCAACCACTAGGTTGTGTTGTATTTGTTTACATAAACGAATTAGCTAGCAAATGTTTCAGCTAGCAAATGTTATCCTACTGTTGTCAATTTTAAAATGCGCCCAGCACCTTGTTGTTATTCCATATACGTATAGATATCCTGCTTGGTGTGGCAATGACTTAGTAGTAATAATAAACACTACAAGACCACAGTTGCATGGAGTGAAATATTCCTCAGGAAAACATGGAATGTACACAGCTAGCTAGCTAGCAACCCAATGGATAACTGAATATAAACACAGGTTATAGTCTCTGAAATAACGACGTTACATTACCTCTCCAGGCCGTTCCTTTTGACGCTCTGCTGGAGAGATTATCTCCTTGCATTACACTTTTTTGTTCCTTGATGTTTATTTCATCCATATTGCTTAACAAGATAGCTAATAACATGCCATCAGTCTATTTTTCAATAACAAATAATCACTGTCTCAAAGCAGCACGTTGTCTGTCGAAAAACTAAAACAATACACGTCATCGGCTGACAACGTAAAATCATCAAATCTTCCCGGGAAGTAAACGTAGCCCTGTTCCACTTCGAAAGCAGTGGGGACACGCAAACCCCCCACGCCTGGTTTGAAGCGTACCTAGAACCGCCTACAATGGCCTAGGTGGCCCTGTAATGGAGACCAGGCATTAGTCCCGGACCACAGCAGCCCTGTGGAAACTGACATTATCCCAGATGACAACGAACATGGGATCCCCTGGTTGGTCCTATGTGACCGCGGCATAATGCATGCAGAAATGCCAGTATGTGTGCAGTGTCGTAGGGACCCAGGGTGGCATGGTGATGGAGTACCCCCTGACCACTAATGGCTGCACACATGGTGATGTTGCCCCCGCACTGCCTGGCGACATTCTCGATGGCCCTTTGGCCGATGATGTTTCAGTCCCGTTGTCTAGTTTTTACCAGAGTCTCTTCCTCCATCTCCTCTCCCTCTTCCCTCCCCGTCTCTTCCTCATTCTCCTCTCCCTCTTCCCGTCTCTTTCTCATCTGCTCCTTGGTCCTTCAGCCTCCATATTCACGATTGTCTCACGACAGGTGCTCATACCTGAATTATATATAGTGACTGATTGGTGTTCAGTTACAGGTTAACTGTTTTACTGTGTGCGGGAGTGTTGCTAATGTTGTGTGTGTTTTAACTATTGAATGGAAGTGCTGACTGCAGAGTGTTCCACCATTGGCCAAAGTGTTCAACACATACACGATGTGTGTAGTGTTTTGCACCGTGTGTTACAGAATTGTTTACGGTGCCATGCCGACATTGTGTTTATTCATTTGGTGCCTGAGTGTACCAAATGCATGCAAACGTTACGGTTTCGACGCTTTGTTATGAGCATTCACTTTTAGTGTTTTAGCAATCGGGAAAAACTATAATAACTCCACCGGAGATGTTCTGGGAAATGATTTTGAATTACAGACAGAACTTAGTAAAGTGCATAATATTTAATTCCAGATAACGGGCATCAAGGTACAACGCTTTAACCGGACAAAGAATTACACAATTACAATACCAAGAATTACATGTTGACTAAACTCCTAAATATGATCTACGATCTAAGCGTGCCTTATACGGTTCAGTCTATTTCTCAACCTTTATTCTAACACATTTACTATGGCGCACACTGAACGTGGGCCAGGAGCCTTGTTAAAGAGTACTCATCTGTACACAATTACAAGTATTCTAACATTTTAGATTCTACTGACAACCAAGCATTCAAAACATAATTATGTTAAACAATTTATTGTTCCCAGTATCAATACTGTACCTATAATATTTGAGCTAACTATATCACAAAAAACCTCACTTGTAAACCTCACTTCCTGTCCAAATGTGTACGGTATTCTATATATACACCCTAAAATCAGTTGGGTTATGTCATCTACCCAACCGGTGAGTTATGAAATGTTTAACCCATTATGGATTATTTATATGGAAGTTGGGTTATTTTGTGCAACTTATGCATTGAGTCAAAACCATCAACCCAAAATACATCGGTTGACCCAGCACGTGGGTTGTTTGGACGTCATCCAGCGAGGCAAATAAATAATAAAAGGTTTGTTCACACTACATGTCTAATTCACATTGTCTGTATTGTGTTACCTATTAAATTAAAAAAACATTTATGAATCAATATATACTGATCATATTTCCCAGCAGTCTCTACTGCAGGTACATTATTTTGTGCATTTGCCTTAATGTTTGTACATGTATGGTACATCAATTACTTAGTTATTTCACTACCATTCAATTTTGAGTGATTAGCATTGAAAGTAAGTTTAACATGTTCATTTGACTTATTGCATCCATGATGACAAAACTGTTCTAGCTTAGATACAGTTTTGGTAGGAAAATGTAGCCGTGTGCAGGTGTCTGTGATTCTTCTCACTGCAGATATGAGTTGACAACTGCCATTTGGGAAAGTTCATACGCTGTCTTCATTCCAGCAAGTGAGAGTCCACTATTCTGGTGTACATTTGCTTGTAGGGCTTTTATGTCCCAGGGTTTTCCTGCAAATCTCCAGCTGAAATGCAGCTTGACTGGCTAGAAAACTGGGAGGAAAAAAGGTGTATCTATACAAATGAATCTGGTGTGGGAGTGTATCATGACATCAAATTTGAAAATAGGACACCAATACAGGTCCTTCTCAAGAAATTAGCATATTGTGATAAAGTTCATTATTTTCCATAATGTAATGATAAAAATTCAACTTTCATATATTTTAGATTCATTGCACACCAACTGAAATATTTCAGGTAATTTATTGTTTTAATACTGATGATTTTGGCATACAGCTCATGAAAACCCAATATTCCTACATCAAAGAATTAGCATATCATGAAAAGGGTCTCTAAACGAGCTATTAACCTAATCATCTGAATCAACTAATTAACTCTAAACACCTGCAAAAGATTCCTGAGGCTTTTAAAAACTCCCAGCCTGTTTCATTACTCAAAACCGCAATGTGCAGGAAATGGGCAGCATTCCCCAGGTCAAGCCACTATTGAACCAGAAACAGCGGCAGAAGCGCCTGACCTGGGCTACAGAGAAGCAGCACAACAAAACAACAACAAATTTTGCATGTCATTTGGAAATCAAGGCACCAGAGTCTGGAGGAAGACTGGGGAGAAGGAAATGCCAAAATGCCTGAAGTCCAGTGTCAAGTACCCATAGTCAGTGATGTTCTGGGGTGCCATGTCACAGGTCCACTGTGTTTTATCAAGGGCAGGGTCAATGCAGCTAGCTATCAGGAGATTTTGGAGCATTTCATGCTTCCATCTGCTGAAAAGCTTCATAAAGATGAAGATTTAATTTTTCAGCACAACCTGGCACCTGATCACAGTGCCAAAACCACTGGTAAATGGTTTACTGTCCATGGTATTACTGTGCTCAATTGGCCTGCCAACTCTCCTGACCTGAACCCCATCGATAATCTGTGGGATATTGTGAAGAGGAAGTTGAGAGACCCAAGTTGGAAGACCCAACACTCTGGATGAGCTTAAGGCTGCTATCGAAGCATCTTGGGCCTCCATCACACCTCAGCAGTGCCACAGGCTGATTGCCTCCATGCCACACCGCATTGAAGCAGTCATTTCTGCAAAAGGATTCCCAACCAAGCATTGAGTGCATAACTGAACATAATTATTTGAAGGTCGACTTTTTTTTTGTATTACAAACACATCTTTTATTGGTCAGATGAAATATGCTAATTCTTTGAGATTTTTGGGTTTTCATAAGCTGTATGCCAAAATCATCAGTATTAAAACAATAAATGACCTGAAATATTTCAGGTGGTGTGCAATGAATCTGAAAAAATATGAAAGTTTAATTTTTATCATTATATTATGGAAAATAATTAACTTTATCACAATATGCTAATTTCTTGAGAAGGACCTGTATAATGCTTATTCTTCTTCAGAGTTATTGACTGCTCTCAACTAACTTGTGTATAGGTGTATTTACCGCCACAAACTGTACCGGAGTGTGAGGCTGCCTGGTCACTAATACTTATTCTGTTGTTTAACAGTTTAACCATATCAAATGGTACAACACTGTCTATAATGGTTGGCCAAAAAACTGACTTAACACCACCCTCTCTATAAGACATTTTAATATAATTAATACCAGGTGTGCCATGCCCTTTTCAATGAACAACGAGTTACCAACCTATATAACAAATATGTAGTTGAATCAACCCAGAATTGTATTTAATTTGACCCAGCATTTGGGTAAAATATTTAACCCATCTGTTGGGTTAAAAATGACCAACCCATCTTGTGGGTCAAATTAACTACTGTTGGTCCGGTGCAATATTGATCCAGCGGTTGGGTTATAAAACAACCCAAGTTGGGTTATTTTTAACCCATCATTTGTATGTGTGTATGCAGGGTGTCTGCAGGTTTGATGACATCAAATTTAAGACTTTTTAAGACTTTTTTAATGCCACTCGAAATGCTTTTTAAGACCAAATACGGCAGTGAACGCACAATAAAATAACGAAAAATACCTGTGATTGGTAAAAAATGTAATTATGCACACTGGCAGAGGATTATGTATTCTAGCTTGTAGTATTACTAAACAATGTTATTTGTGATCAATCAAAACATATTTAAGACCCGGGACATGGTTTATCTAATAATATAACCTTAACAAAATTGTTGCAAAAACTTAGGTTTTTAAAGGATATAACATAAGTAGGCTATGAGCCAGAAAGTGGTTTTCTGCAAAACTGTGCACATCTACACTAGCCCTAAAATGACCCAGCAGCAATTTAATATAAATGTTGATAAATTAAATAACATTACTATGACATCTAGTACTACAGCCTACTATCCGATGTGATATTATTACAAATTCCCCATATGTTGATGAGTGATAATATTATCATCTGCTAAAGTTAACAAAAGGGATAGCAAGCTATATGATTTTTCACCAATGCTCTGAATCTGTTCAAATAGCATGTAATATCTATTACATTCATTGCTAATAATTATTGAGTTTTTGTGAGGGCAAACAGAGAATCATCAATAAACAATACTTTGCCAAATATCAGGAATATTCCTATTTTCTTTCAGACTACCAATAGTAGGCAGGAAGATTGTTTTTGCCTTAATAGGCTAATGTTAACGTATATGGCGACTTGAGTAGTTAAGCAGTATACTGTGACTACACAGTCACAGTCGGGACTTAGATGTCGGGAGCGAGAGTTGCCCGACCGATATGAGATTTTTGAATCCGATACGATACCGATTTTGAATGGGAAAAATTTGCCGATACCGATACAACTTTTTCTATTACTATAGCTGAAATGAAAAATCTACATTTTCCTGCATGGATTGTGCTTTAAACCAGACTCCAAAGACACTCAAAGCAGGGTACCTGCGGTTCCTTAAAGTCTTAAATAGTCTTAATTTCATTTTCCAGAATTTGAGGACTAAAATTGTCTTAAAAAGTCTGATATCTGATTTTCCAAGGTCTTAAAAAATTGTGAGAGTCATGCTAATTTTATTATTTTGTATTTTGTTGAAGGAAACCATAACCGCTTTTCTGAGCAACTTAACTACTTAACAATTGCTGGCAGATTACTGTACAGTAATAGCAGGTGATTGCTGCTGCTCCGTAAGCTTACCTCAAATCAACTCAGCTAATTTGTTCGTTAGTTAGCTTATCAGCTTTGTCTGTGTCTGAGTGTTATTTATAATATTATTATTTGTGTCCTTGCAGTGTTGTTTACTATAATGTTCTTGTGATCAGTATTAGATAAATGTAAATTTCCACAGTCTCGTTTTGTTGCATTTAGGGCAGGTGTATTATGCAATTCATATTACTTTTGAACGATTCCTTTTAGCAACTGAGAGCCAGGATTCTTGACGTTACTTCCATTAAGTCGTTTGATCTGCTGGGTGTGACTGCAGACTTAATTATGCAGTCTATCATGCGCACGTAAAAATGCTGCAGGCAAAATAGAAAATAAGATACATTTAGAAGTGTTCCTTTACCTAATATAATGAAAATAAATAACTTATTTGCAAATATAATTAAAAGACATTGCTTTCTAATCAAATCCAAACATTCAAATGAAGTATTGCGCTGGCCACCCTCAAAGTAACCATTCTTTGTAATTGATCTCCAAACAATTACCAATACCATTTCATTAAATATATCCTGTTGGTATTGGCTATCACAATAATATGACAGTGCGGAACCTACTGCTGCTTCTCACATTAAGCTAGCTTGTTGTGCACAGGCTGGCATTTGCTGGCTCGTCATATAAATGGTTCGCTTACTTTGCCGAAATAGGTCATATACCTTCTCATAATAGCTTTCTCCTGACTGGAGAAACCATATTAATTCGACAACACACAACAAAGAAGAAACTTATTTATCTCAACAACCTTTCGAAGGTTAATTGTTTCGCTCCAAAACTGTGGTGCTCGCTGTTATTGCTAGGTTTCTATTCATTATAATAGCGTGTTACCAGTCCCAGAGCTAACGTTAGTTACTGTACATAGCTAGATAAAGTAGATGTCATGGAAATGGTGAAACGCAGGTGTTGACATTCTCAAGTTTTGGAAAACATTTTAATGCCATAGCTGGAGTAGTAAACAATGCAGGCATTTTTTACTTCAGCAGCTAGCATCGGTACATCAGTTAGCACTCAGTAACTAAATATGGCCATAGCGTCTATCTATCTTATAACCCCAAAAGCCTTTTTATGCAATGTAAAACTTTGTGTGCATTTTGTGTGACTCTTACACCGGAAAGCTGGTTTTCAACTCACCTTTAAGCAGCTTGTTATTATGAGCAGCTCTTCCATCCCCACTGTTTTAATCTTTTTAAGATATTGTCTTCTTTTAATGCTCAAACCTATATTCGGTGAAATAAGGAATTGCAAACAAATATCGGTCGTTATCGGTGGAAATATCACAGATACAAATATATCTGTAAACTGCTAATATTGATAATATCGGTCAATGAATATATCGGTCGGGCTCTAATCGTGACTATGAATTACCTTTTATGCTAATGTTGTAAATGTTCCCCCTTGTTATTTTACTCTTTTAATGTGTACGTGCAAGTAAGCAATGCTTTTTTAAACTTCAATGACTTTTAAATCAATAAATTGGTTATTATTATGTATGCTTATTAATTAAGATTAGAACGGTATTCACCTAAATCACTGCGAATGTATTTACTGTATACAAATTAAATTACTGATTTGATTCTCTGGATACTAATTACTAAAAATATCAACCCAAACCGTTCACCACCAAGCAACACATACAAATACTGTAGCATCCAATTCATCCCCGCATAATTCACAGACTCAACTAGTTAGGTCAGTGCCCTGCTCCTTACAAAGCATCCACTACGCTGCTCTGGAAACTATAATCTATTTAGTAACTTTGTAGCTAGCTTTACAGGTTACATGTTGACTTGAATAAATTGCACAATTTATCGCTACATGAATCACTCCAATGCCAATCAACCACTGTTCCACATTCTTAACAAGAAAAATTACCTAGCGATTTAAGGCAGCATCAATGGCAATAATGCAATACAGCAACCCAGCCTAAAACGTTCTAATACTTATGGGATACTATCTTAACCACACCGTAACTCTTCTACCTCCGCACAGTTAATCTGCCAACCATGCTACAGTATAATGCCAGCGGCGCTGCTACGCCGGCTCGCCTCAACCTTCCATTTCCCTCTCTCCAATACCAATCGACTTTTCAAAATTGTTATCACTTACCATATTTACAGTATTGCAGAAAGTGAGTACACCCCACACATTTATGTAAATATTTGATTATAACTTTTAGGCCCTCTTAGTCTAAGATTTGAATACCCCTGACCTAGGCTATAAGAAGATTTCCAAGTCCCTAAAACTGAGCTGCAGCACGGTGGCCAAGACCATACAGCGGTTTAACAGGACAGATTCTAATCAGAACAGGCCTCTCCATGGTAGATCAAATACGTTTTTGATCAAAAGAAGAGTGCACGTGCTAAGCGTCATATCTAGAGGCTGTCTTTGGGAAATAGACATATGAGTGCTTCCAGCATTGCTGCAAAGGTTGAAGATGTGGGGGGTCAGCCTGTCATTGCTCAGACCATACACTGTACACTGCATCAAATTGGTCTGCATGGCTGTCATCCCAGAAGGAAGCCTCTTCTAAAGATGATGCACAAGAAAGCCTGCAAATAGTTTTCTAAAGAAAAGTTGACTAAGGACATGGATTACTGGAACCATGTGCTGGGGTCTGATGAGACCAAGATAAAATTATTTTGTTCAGATGGTGTCAAGCGTGTGTGGTGGCAACCAGGTGAGAAGTACAAAGACAAGTGGTGGTGGGAGTGTCATGGTCTGGGCCTGCATGAGTGCTGCCAGCACTGGGGAGCTACAGTTCATTGAGGGAACCATGAATGCCAACATGTACTGTGACATACGGAAGGAGAGCATCATCCCCTGCCTTCGGAGACTGGGCCGCAGGGCAGTATTCGAACATGATAACAACCCCAAACACACCTCCAAGTCAACCACTGCCTTGCTAAAGAAGCTGAGGGTAAAGGTGATGGAATGGCCAAGCATGTCTCCAGACCTAAACCCTATTGAGCATCTGTGGGGCATACTCAAATGGAAGGTGGAGGAGTGCAAGGTCTCTAACATCCACAAGCTCTCTGATGTTGTCATGGAGGAGTGGCAGAGGACTCCAATGGCAACCTGTGAGGCTCTGGGGAACTCCATGCACAATAGGGTTAAGGCAGTGCTGGAAAATGATGGTGCCAAGACTGACCACACAAAATATTGACACTTTTGACCCAATTTGGACATTTTCACTTAGGGGTGTACTCAAATTTGTTGCCAGCAGTTTTTACCTTAATGACTGTGTGTTGAGTTATTTTGAGGGGACAGCAAATTTACACTATTGTACACTCACAACTTTACATTGTAGCAAAGTGTCATTTCTTCAGTATGTCACATGAAAATCAAATATTTACAAAAATGTGAGGGGTGTACTCACTTTTGTGAGATACTGTACTTGTTTATCAGCAGAGTAGGTGCCTCGTTTTGTCTCAGGATTCATAGACAACATGTACTCTTGTACATCTATGGGATAACCTTATCACCGTAGTACTCCGACCTTCCGGCAATCAAGTCTTTGGGTATACTACCAAATCGACATTGAAACGTTATCTCAGTAGTCTTATCAATAGGCTGCCCCTCCAAGCTGCAGCTGCCCTGGCCCGGAACAGCCTGTAATTTGGGTCCCGAAGCTCCGCAATATAACAAGTTAATAAACAACTTGTTTAATTCAGAAACCACCAGGTTTTTCAGTCTATTGGCTCCTTACCCTATCAGTCCAATATATTTTTTGTTCATATCGCGTTTTCTATAAGAAACTTAATTCTAACTCTACCCTGCTGTCTATAGCCCTCACCCCCTCCGAATTTAGCTGGCTATCTGTTACTAGAGTTTTATTCTTTAATTACCAATCCACTTTTTCACTTATTTTACACTCTCTAGAGCCTACCCGTCCAGTCCACTGCTTTAACATGTTACTTCAATTTTATTTCTACTAAGCCAATGCATTACCATATGATTTTTACTATTTGCAATTTATGAAACAAAATGTTAGTATGGGATAGTTTCCCATCATGCATTTTTTTACGCAAGCACAGTTTGCTCCAACACAGATCCCCCATCTCTCAAATATCTAATGAAGAATTCTTAAGGTCAGAACACATACCCATGTTGTTGCCACCGGCAAGGTCAGGACACAATCCCGCTAAAGTTAAATTTTCTAATGGGAGACAACTCACCGTTCAGAGCGCTGCTGCTTATTTGCAGAAATTGCGTCCGGTTCTTATGTCTCATCCAGTCCCTGTTCATGGATGTCATTTATATGTATTTTATTAAATGCATTTACTCATAAATTTTTTACTTGAGTGCGGAAGATGTGTAGAATGGAACATAGACTTTAATCTCTTAAAGCAAATGTTGTCTCTGCAGAGCAATCCCCACAATAAGGTAACATTCAATTTTATACAGAGAATGATGTCAAGACAGAAAACTTAATACTGATTTTCTATTGGCCCTACTTAATACAGATTTTCTATAACTAGTACTGGTTAATTGGCACCAGCTTGTTTAGGAATTCTATATGTTAATCCCTCCTCAAGGGCCAAGTCGATTTGGTATCACTTCTTATTGAGATATAAGGCCTTAGAAAATATCTTAGTTAAATTAACACCATCGGCCGCAATCCTACCAAGGAGCAAATCTACATTTTACAATGAAACTATTTTTCATAGTTGTATAAGTAATTGTCACAATCCCAGAATAACTTAATCTTCGCTGCATAATTTTCACATGGTCCATAGCTCTTAGGGAATACCAAACAGTATAGAATAACATTTATATACTGCGTTCAAAATTATTATACAAATTGAAATTAAGTGTCATAAACATTAAATATTTTGTTTTTCAATCAAACTCATGGATGGTATTGTGTCTCCGGGCTCTTTGGAACACTGGAATTAATCTCAGACATGTTAATTTGCCAGGTGAGCCCAATTAAAGGAAAACTACCTAAGAAGGATAGTCCACATTATTAAGCCACAAGTTTCAAGCAATATGGTAAAAAATTATCTCTCTGCTGCAGAAAAGCGTCAAATAGTGCCTTGGACAAGGTATGAAAACATTAGATATTTCACAAAAACTTAAGCGTGATCATCATACTATGAAGAGATTTGTGGCTGATTCCGAGCACAGACAGGTTTGTGCAGATAAAGGCATAACGAGGAAGGTTACTGCCAGACAAATTCATTAGATTAAGAGAGCAGCTACTAAAATGCCATTACGAAGCAGCAAACAGGTATTTGACAGTGCTGGTGAACCTCAAGTCCTGCGAAGTCCTGCGAACCTCAAGGTGTAGGATCTTCCAGAGGCTTGCAGTTGTGCATAAACCTACTATTCAGCCACCCCTATTTAATGCTCACAAGCAGAAACGGTTGCAGTGGGCCCTGAAATACGTGAAGATTAATTTTCAAACAGTCTTTGTTACTGATGAGTACAGTGCAACCCTGGATGGTCCAGATCGATGGAGTAGTGGATGGTTGGTGGATGGCCACCATGTACCAATAAGGCTGTGACGTCAGCAAGAAGGTGGCAGAGTCATGTTTTTGGCTGAAATCATGGGAAGAGAGCTTGTAGGCCCCTTTAGGGTCCCTGAAGGTGTGATTATTACCTTGGGAGAGTATATGGAGTTTCTGACTGACCACTTTCTTTCATGGTGCAAAAAGAAGAAACGTGCCTTCCGTAGCAAAATCATCTTCATGCATGACAATGCACCATCTCATGCTGCAAAGAATATCTCTGTGTCATTGGCTACTATGGGCATAAAAGGAGAGAAACTCTTCTGTGGCCCACATCTTCCCCTGACTTCAACCCTATTGAGAACCTTTGGAGCAACCTAAAGCAAAGGATTTGCCGTTACGGGTGCAGACATCTTGGTTACGTATGTGGCGATTTTAAACGAGAGGGAGGAGTAATCTAGCTAAAACAAAATGTAAAACAAAATGTAACGTTACTTACTGGAAAAACTGAACTGCCAACTCCTTTGAGTGTCTTGTTGTACAACCGAACGCTATAACCACGCCCAAACACCCCTTTTCTTTATCGCAGATTTTAAAATCATCGAGACCAAAATTTAAAAAATGAACATCATGATAAATGGCAGAAGGCTTAAATCTAGCGATTGAGACGATTCAGTATGAAAATGTTTACTGAGGTAATAAATCAAGTGAGACGTGTCTCTCATTCTCATAGACTATTACAGAAACCAAGCACTTTTGCAACCGGATGTTTCGCCCCCAGCTGGAATTCAGATAGACTGCAGGTTTAAGGCACTTCCTTATTTGCGTCAATTTGCCAAACCGGATGTTCACCCTGTGGGTCCTATGTTAACATGTAACTTACCCTGTTAAGATGTGTTTGATTGCAATAGCTTTGATTTCAGTAAATATGACCTCCTAATGCTGCAAAGTCAACAAATGACTATTTTCAGTTCTTTACAACCTATAAAATGTTCCATCCATCCATCCATCTTCATCCGCTTATCCGAGATCGGGTCGCGGGGGCAGCAGCTCCAGCAGGGGACCCCAAACGTCCTTTTCCCGAGCAACATTAACCAGCTCCGACTGGGGGATCCCGAGGCGTTCCCAGGCCAGGTTGGAGATATAATCTCGCCACCTAGTCCTGGGTCTTCCCTGAGGCCTCCTCCCAGCT
>JACXGM010032496.1:0-12611 GCA_016801145.1 Umbra pygmaea | reverse complement strand
TATTACATGTCCTCGAGAACAGGCATGATCTTACATCTTCAACAGACTTTGAAATTTCCCGGCAGTCGTGAGTAATCTCCCCCTGGCATTCGTCACGGTGCCACTTGTGTAAAAGCGCGAATGGCCGAGCTTGAATTTCCAGGTATGTCCCTCTTTGGCTAATGTATTTTAAAGATGGAGGCGTAACATGGTGAGCGGGGACGATTGCATGTATTGTGAATGGAAGATTCTACACTTACGAAAATACTTTGAATATTAGGTGGAAGTAATTACACATGAATGAGCACATATTTGTGAAAGAACAAAGTTTTTTTTGCTAAGAATCAACTCAAACAAATACACAGTGGAGCTTTAATAATGTAACAATGTTAGCATTTTTATGTAATATAGCCCTGTATTGTAATT
Source organism: Umbra pygmaea (assembly GCA_016801145.1). Classification (NCBI taxonomy): domain Eukaryota; kingdom Metazoa; phylum Chordata; class Actinopteri; order Esociformes; family Umbridae; genus Umbra; species Umbra pygmaea. Next base: position 12,206 of record JACXGM010032496.1, on the reverse strand, counting down.
CAAATGTGCTACACATTACACTACCAGAGGGCATTACGTGACTTCAGATCTCTTGATGAATCATGTCAATTACTTGACGAAGTTCGCGTCTCCACGGACGCTAGTTCGAAAAAGCTGTCTGATGCCTGTGGCTGCCGCCTGACCATAACTGCTGAAAACCTAGAAACTAAGTGTCTTTGTATGTTGTTATGTTAGCCTTGCTTCAGAAAGTTATTGAAGGTACTGAAACCAGGTACCACGTCAACAGAGGTCCAAGTCCAACCAGAAACATTGGGTACAATTCACAAGCTTCAAACTAATGTTAATTAAAATCCTTCAGTCTCACAATGTTCTAGAGTGTCAAGCGCGATTATCTTGCAATTGAAAAGCTTTATTCATCATGGATCACACTTAGCTTTTACACAAAAATATACATAGGTTCTTTAGATCTTTTGGGATAAATATTTAATAAAACATGAAATTTAATGACCCAGGATTTCATTCATCCATGTTGTAGCCATGGGTCTGCTGAGTCCAAAACCATAAGGCACTTCACTGTAGGTCAGAGTATGAACTATCCAGAGGCCAAAAGGTCAACTTTGTGCCAGGTGGACCCTTAGACCTTGAAAGTTGATGTGAGCGAAACTGTTAGCATTAATGAGGAGTGCAACTACCAACCTTAACATTACCTTAGTCAATGACACCAACGTCTACAATAACGTGAGTAACGAAACATATGCATGGCCTGACTGTTGGTCACGGGACACACACACATACACACACACACACAACTTGTTTAAATAAATACATTAATGTTTTCATAAATAACAGTAAATTGTTGTTGTACCAGCAATATCTCCAAGTTTTATTTTTCACTGTTGAAATCTGAAAAGCCATAATGATTTGCCAATGCGAGTACCGGCACCTTTTATTTCCCACTTCATGCACTTGTTACAACATTCTAACTGGTTAAAAAATATGTACCAATTTCGAAATTATGTGTAATAACATACTAAAATAAATGAAAAAATGTATAAAGACATTTGAATATGGCTCCTAAAATACAAGTGTGATGAGACCTTTATTTATCCCCCAGCTAGTATCATGTCTCGCTAGTAGACTAATTTATGCATTAAGCTAAACATAGCTACAAAATGCTATTTTTTTACTGTAAAAGAATAAATTTCTCTGCACTTAATGTTATTTCTCACAGCAAAACATAAAAAACATGCAGGTTAGGTTCTCCAGTCAGTGCCCCTGACGAAAGCACTGGCTAAGATCTAAAGTTTGCCCCGGGCACTGTAAATGGCTGCCCACTGCTCCCTTGAGGGATGAGTTAAGTGCAGATAGAGAATTTTGCTACATGTATGTGTATGTGACAAATATAGTACCTTTACCTTTACCTTACAGCAATGGGAGCTGACTTTTTAAGACAGGCACAATTTGACATACAGCTGTAATGTTGGTCAATAGACAGATGTGGCCAAAAGTATTCATACCCTTTCACTTTTTTCAAACAATGCACAATTTGCCCTAAAATTGTTTGCAGTGGAACAAAACAGATGTTATAAAAAGAATCAAATTCTTGCTTATTCCAGAATCATATTCTAAAAGGATAATATTATTGATATACCCTTTAGAAGTTGTAAGAAATAATTGTACTTTAGTGGCACCTCAATTAGTGTCACAGGTGTTTTTAGACTTATAGGGCCCAATCTCGCACCCGGCGCAAGTAGCGCAAAGCCCAAATGCAAGTGTCTTTGCTAGTTTAAGACCGAGGCAGTTGTCAATTTCCCGTCCGGCGCCTGTGTAATCTAAATAGCAAATGCGCCTGCGCCCATATTTGCGCCCATTGGCATGCTGGTCTAACGAAGGTGTGTTCAGGATAACTCTGGGTGTATTGCTATCTTGAGGCATCGGAAAGTGATTGCGCCATTGATAAAAAAAACCTGGTCTAATGTCAATGGAGGATTTATTGTGTCATTGTGTATCACACTTAACAGAGACGGATAATCAGAGTGTTGTCTGGGAAGGTTAGAAAGAAGGTAATAGCCAATGTAATGTAATGTCCACAAGACCACCTCTAAAGAGCTGTAGAGACCCTGGGCACTGTTGCCAATATTCTCAACCCTCTCACACATAAGTTCTATGATCTACAGTTTTACATTTCTGTAACAACCCTCACAGCGTGAGTTATTTCGAAACGAGATGTTGTTTATATTCTAGAATCCAATGGCCATACCTGTCGAAATTCGGCCTGACCTGCTCAGACAGACGCACACGACTTGTTCATCATTTAGCTAATTACTGTTTTCTGTCTGAAGTCGTATGTTTCGTATTAAAAAATTACATAAATCTCTTCTGAAAACAAGCACAAGCGAGACTTAGATTGACAATCTGGTATCTAGATGATCTCTTTTATCTGATTACAGTGAAGAAACATTGCAGCACGCACGAAAACTAGCCAACTTCATGTTAACTTTACAATATTTTTATACAATTACTTTGAATGATTGTCAGCTAACAATGGGCCCTATCTTACACCCAGCACAATTGACTTTTTACACAAACGCATGTATCATTCCTATCTTGCTCCCGACGCATATGGGACTTTTCCCTCCACAGACGTGCGTCGGTAAATTAGGGAATGAACTTGCGTTCGTTGGGCAGTTCAGCGAAAAGAAGAGGCGTGTTCTGGCTCAAACGTTCGCTGGTGCTATCTTGCAGTTCCTGAAAACAATTCTGTGTTATTCATATGCTATTTTAAGGGCGGATGGTTAACCATAATGTTGTGTGTGCACAACGTGCATACACTTTGCTCCTCTCATCTACACAAATGCAGCAGTTCTTTATTATTGCAAAACATAATTAGAAGGAAAATATTACCACACGAGGGAAGTCATTGTGGTGTTCGAAAATGTGAAAAAATAGGTATACATCTAGTGTACTTTTTACTCAAATCATTCAGAATGAATTATTTGCACTGATATACATCAACCTCAAGGGAACCCATTCTATCAACATACAAGTGATTTGCAATGCTAATAGTAAAATCACCCATGTCTTTGCGAATTACAAGCCACGACTCAGTTATGGCAACATTGCCATGAGGAATCCCCCCTTGGATGGGTGGCTGTGAAGGGGACAACAGCTGAAGACATGGTTAATGACACAATTTATGATGCCAGCAAGTGCATGACATGCTGTTTAATCGAAAACACACACAAACATGCAGTGTAGCCTAATTGAACGAACATTTGGCACACTGAAAATGTGCGACAGGTGTTTGGATATAACAGGTACACTACACAAGTGCAGCATTCTTTGTGGCTTGTTGTGTTTTACTCAACATTGCCATGAATCATGGATGTGTTAAGGACATAAATAAGGAAATATTAGAGGACTTCAGGAGACGTGATTATGAAATGCATGTGCCGTTGCCACTTAACCCAAATACCCAGAAATGCAGAACGGGAAGCTTATTTGACAGAACAGTAATCTCGGTATAATGTTAGACTACATTGCAAAAATATTACCATGCACTCATAACCTCGTGATTCAGTGAGTCCAAAACATCGGAAAGTAGGCTATGTCTTCTGACATTTCTTTATTTACATTTTGTAAAAACAAAAATCAATAGCACTCCGCCATTATAATAGCAATCCGCCATGGAACAAGAGCGCCTGCTCTTAAAGGGAATGTGAGATGCCACTCTGATTGGTTTATTGGACGTTACGCCCAAACCACACCTATGACTGATGAAGCTTCTTCAGACCTACCCATTTTAGGTTTGCGTTGGGCGCAAGAGTCATTTATCCCGCTGGTAAAGTAGCAACAGCGCCCTGGACCCTCCCACTATGTCACTTGCGTTTGCGTTCGATACTTGCGTTTCAGATCGTTAAAATAGGGCCCAATGTAAGTTGTTGATCCTTGTTGCTACTGTATGTGTCAATTGTATTACGTTTATACAAGTTTATATATGCGACGGCTGCCGTGTGGAGGGCGAGAGAGGTTAACAGCTCAGCGAGGGCGGCTCTCCTTGCTGCAAAGTCGTTGGGGGGTCAGTGAGGAAGTCATTGAGGAAACCTCTGCACGCCACCGCTACAGACAAGCCTCAGCCCGCCGCAGCTACAGACCAGCCCCCGCCCGCCGCAGCTACAAACCGGCCTCCGCCCGCCGCAGCTACAGACCAGCCTCTGCCCGCCGCAGCTACAGACTGGCCTCCGCCCGCCGCAGCTACAAACCGGCCTCCGCCCCCGCAGCTACAGTCCCTTCTCAAGAAATTACCATATTGTGATAAAGTTCATTATTTTCCATAATGTAATGATAAAAACTAAACTTTCATATATTTTAGCTTCATTGCGCTTCCAGGTACTGTGGGGGGGGATTTGCGCTGCCCGCCCGCCCTCCTCTGCTCCTGTCGGTGGGATTTTGGGGTGCGCTCATATTTTTCTTTTTGCTGCTTTCCTCACGGCTGGGGCCACGTTTTTTTAGGGGGCGTACTGTCACAACGTAGCAGGGACGTCATCTGAGTTCTGCCAGAAAAAGACACATTTAGTTGAGACTTTTTACATTTGTATGTGTTAGATAACCAGTGCCAGGCACTGCGGAGTTCTGTTGGGCTGTTTATTGTTTGTTTTCTAATGAGTGTGTGTGCGCCATCCTCTGTCCTACCGGGTATAGCAGGGCTTAAGTAGTTTACAGAATTGGTAATTGCCTACTTCCGGTCTCCGCTCTTCTCTATTTAACTCCCGGTAGAGTAGAGGATGGTGAGAGTCATTTTATATGGAATATTTGTACATCTGGATAGTGGTATGGGTTAATGTTACTTTCTCGTGATTGCTATTTCATTATGAACCCGCTACGTCGTGTCCTCGCCACATAAAGTGTGTGTAAGTAGATATATATTGAGTTGTGCATATTGCCTGGTCCATTAATCGTGTCTTTGCCACAATACGAGCACAGTATAGTGTATCCTGAAGTTGTGCTATTGCCATATATATGTTCGTTCAAGTGAGTAAAAGTTGGAAGTAACATTGATGCTATTAAACAAACAAACCAACTACACCTGCTGGCGGCTAGTCTCCCTCTCTTCTGCACCACACCACATCTACCCTAACCACATTTGTGACAAAGAAGCTTTGGTGCCATCTCTAATGTTTGAAATTACAGTCTGATTCAACTTATTATCTACTAAAGATACAGAAAGAATACATTCATACGCTACCTACATATATATACTACTGGATGGAACATGTGTGATGTCACCTATTGGTTTGTGGAGATCTGATGTGAGTCATCGAGTTTGCCATTACCAACCCAGCCATCTTGGTTGCAGATGAGGCCCTTTTAGACAAGAGGGTGTCTAACAAATAGTTGGCTAACAAAACACACGGCCAAGGCAACTAAGGAGTGGCTCAAGAAGAGGCACATTTCTCACGTTTTAGTGTGATGGTGGAAATGAGAGAGGAATACGCGAGGCAGAAATGGTTGATGTTGTTGGTTGCCATTTTGATGGTCAGACTAATCCAAGTAATACCCACAAGAGCTGCAGGGTACGCAGCTAACGAGATGTGATAACATACGATATATATAGCCTACATGCTTTTTACAGCGGCACGGAAACGCTGCTAGTTAACATACAATACATCACATAGAGACTGCGATAGCGGGACTCACTTGTCACAACACCTGTGGTTCCTGGATACGTTACAATATTCACCAATGTACACCGGCAACAGTTATTCAATAATCAACACCCTTCAATAATCAACACCCTCTCTCTGATCTGGGCTGCTTATATCCTGAAAGCTAAACCTACCAATTGAACACGGCTGTACTTAATTCGGAATCAAACAGATCTAAAATATACAAGCCTACCCTAACCTAAGCCCTATCCTAGCTGACGCCCAAATCAGAGTGAGGATGTCAAAAGCCCGTAAAGGGACATTTACACATATTGTAAACATAAACACCATGCATAGCACTGAATACCAAACAGAAAGGAACTTAAAGATAGACAGTCAACTCAAAATAGACACTTAGAACGTCATATATACTGAGTCGATTATCTCTGTCCATGTCCAGCCCTGCTATCTGCTGGGAAGGGTGTGACAACATTAAGGTCCTGCAGTGGCCTAGCCAGTCTTCAAACCTTAATCCATTTGAAAATCTGTGGAGGGAGCTGATGTTTCACGTTGCCAAATGTCAGCTTTGAAACCTTGATGAAATGAAGAGGATCTGCAAAGGGGAGTGGGACAAAATCCCTCCTGAGATGTGTGCAAATCTGGTGGACAACTACAAGAAACGTCTGACTTCTGTGATTGCCAACAAAGGTTTTGCCACCAAGTACTAAGTCATGATTTCAAAGGGGTCAAATACTTATTTCACTCATTGTAATGTAAATCCATTAATAATGTGTTTGACATGCGTTCTTCTGGATTTTTGTTGTTATTCTGTCTCTCACTGTTGAAATATACATATTAATAAAATTCTAGACTAATCACTTCTTTGACAGTGGGCAAACATACAAAATCACCAGGAAATCAAATAATACATTTCCTCACTGTACATATGTGTGCTGTTCCTTGTGAATTGCTGTAAGGGGTCATCAGGCAGGTCTGGTCGCATCTTCTCCTGAGGCTGGTATCTCCTCTGATCCCACCCCACACAGCACACAGCACAGACTAACTTCATCAGCTCCCAGTACCTCACTTCCCACTACACACAAATGCAGCACACCTCACAGATAACAATCACCAGGGTACTGACACCTGCAGCTTATTATAACAATGTATATATTCTAGCTATGCACCATCCTCATTGCAAGGTATTGTTTCCCTAGAGAATCTACTGAGCGTTTACTGATTGAGTGTTTTGATATCCTGTGTATTGACCCCTGTTGTATTTTTCCGACTCTTGAGATCTGCCTGCCATTTGTACCTTTGCCTGTGACTACGTGTGTTTGACCTGATTTGCCTGTTTTTTTTTGCCTATCTCTGATTTGCCTGTCTCTGATTGATCCGGTCTTTCCATTGTATTCCTATTACAAATATCTAATAAACTATCTGCTATTTTACCCCACGGAGTCGTATCGTTACAATTGCGTTCTTTTTATGTCCAATGTCTCAGCTGTTAGGTTGCCATGGAGTCATCACTGTGCCTTGTGTCTCAGTGCAAAAGAAAGACAGTTATTTCTTCAAGCTAAATTATCTGCTTTATTTTTGCCATATGCAAGCATTGTTGGTAAGTAGATAATATAATGTTGATATTTTAGATTAAGCTCATATAATTATACTTATATTATTTGCGATGTATTGGCCATATTCCACTTACACTTACGTTGATATCTTAACTATGCTAGCGTTAACTACAGTTTATTTGTTTGATACAATTAGTTACATTACATTATTTATGTTACAAACAAAGTTGCAAATATTTACTGAAGAGCTGAACAACGTGGATGTTGAAATTTATTTTGCAGTTTATCCCGGTGGATGAGAGTGTTGCCTTCTTACGCTTAAGGGTGGTGGGGGGGACATCTCTGACTGTTGTTTTTGCTTATGCATCGAACAAAGGCAATGAAGGCATTGAACCCAAGTGGGCAAAGCTTCTATTGCTGAAGCTGCAGCGGTGAGCAGTGGTCTCAAGGTCTTAGGTGCCACAAGGGACGGTAACCCTCTAACACTGTGATGGACACCGGTGGTCAGGGAAGCTGTCCGACTGAAGGACTCCTTTAGGGATATGTTATCCAGAGGACTCTAGAGGCAGTCGCAGGGTATAGACAGGCCCGAAAGAATGCAGCTACTGCCATTACAGAGGGAAAGCAACAGGAGGCCCGGATGGAGGAATTGGGCAGGCTGCTTCAACAGACAAGACTTAAAACCCCCGCGCCTACTATACAGGTTCAACCAACACCTCCTCCATCCATCGCTATGCCTGGTAAATATGATGGCTCCCCAGGGTTATAAGGGGTTTTTATTGCAGTGTTCTGTGTACATTAACCACCATTCCTCCCAGTTTACAGAGGACCAACAAAGGGTGGATTTCATCATATCACTGTTGACAGGGAAAGCCTTGGAATGGGCTACAGCAGTTTGGTCTGCCCACAGTCCCAAAGTGAGATCAGAACACGCTTTTACCATACTTTTTAAGGAAGTATTTGATCATCCTGTTTCAGGAGGTACCGCAAGCTAATCACTATGTGAGATGAGACAGGGTCAACGTATGGCTGCTGAATACGCCCTTGCCTTTAGAACTATAGCCGCAGGTAGCGGTTGAAGCGAACCCGCTCTGCTTACAGTTTACAGGAGGGGTTTAACCATTGACCTACAAACTGAGTTGGCCTGCAGGGGGGATATAACGGACCTCTCCAAGTTTATCTCCATGTCCAGCGGTGGATAACCTTTTGAGGAATAAAAGACTTACTAAACTACCCGCCTTACGAGCTCTGCAGGTTTTGGAACCCAGTTATAGGAGGACACCAGAAGAGGAGCCAAGGCCAATGGGACGGTCGCCCCTTACGTCAGAAAGACGACAGTCAGAAAGACGACAACGACTACAAGACAGTCTCTGTTTCTACTGTGGCACGGGAGACCACTTCATAAGCCACTGCCCCAGACGTCCCTCCTTCACCAGCACCAGCGCCAGCCCTTGAACTTCTACAGTTCGGTTAGGCCGACTTTCACCTGTATCTGTATTGAACAAACTACCTGTTACCATTAAATGGAGGGATTGTAGTTATAGCACTAGGGGACTGATTGACTCCCGGGCAGCAGGCAATTTTTTTGACTGCTCGATGGCTCAAACATCAGGCTTTAATCTACTTGAAATATCTTCTCCATAAAAGATGAATTCCTTAGATGGCCAACCTTTAGGATCAGGTTACGTAACCCCTATGACCGAACCAGTGTCCATGCATGTGGGATTGTTACACAAAGAGGAAATCCAGTTCCTGGTTTTATCCTCTACCCGAGAGCCATTAGTGTTGGGATATCCATTATTTAAGCTTGCATGACCCTGACTTGTCCTGGAGAACCGGGGAATTGACTGCCTGGAGCGATTATTGTCATAAACACTGTTTAACTTTCCCCTGCCGAGCCACTTCGGTGGAAGAATGTACCCCTTCAGGTCCTACCTACGTGCCACACCAATATGAAGCATTCGCCCATGTGTTTTCTAAGGAAAAGGCTACCGACCTTCCACCGCATCGACCCTGGAACTGTTCCGTAGAACTCATACCAGATGCCAGCTTTCCTAAAGGTATTATATACTAAAAGTATTGCTATAAGTGTATAATAAAATGACTCATTACTAATCTTACTTGTATATTGAGTATGAATCCGGGTCACAAGCAGAAGGTTTTATATGTAAACCTTTGGGATTAGCCTACACTCGCTAGCTGACCTTTCTCAGGCTTCAACATGACAAAAATTTGGTCTGGTTAGTGTCTGGTTTTTGACGTAGCTACACAGCTATTGATGTTGTTGAGCTTGCAAGATAGTCAGGTGTGAATATATATATTTTTTCATCTTGCTGGTAGTTAGTTAATTGAGTTTAGCTAATTAACTGATTTGTATTGTTGTGTTGCAATTGTAGGTAGTCAGAGTTTAACGGTGTAGTGAATATATTTTTTTATTATTGCATGCAAATGCCAAACAAGCGATTGAACAGTTCTGTATTCTACAGTTTGTTAGTGCCATTCATGTCCTCCAACACCTTTTTTGTAAACGTATTAGTGACGTTAATCGTATCCGTCATAATTATGTTGACCTGTGGCATGTGTGAGTTTCAGTGTGTCTCAATTTCCTCTTATGTAAAGCATTGTAACAAAAAAGCTCAAGTTAAAAATGTGTTGTTACTTTTCCAGTAAAATCACTATGTATTATTTGTCACATTAGACCTTTGTGAAATAAAAGAAATGGAATGATCCTGTGCTTGATTTAGCTTTGCTTTCAAATGGGCATGATTTAAAGATCGTTAATGTTTACCATGAACATTGATTAAAGAAAATATTTTGTGTATATTGTCTTGTATTTATTTTCACTGGTTATCAGGCACGTGCACAGGTAGGGCTCAACCTGTGCAGAGCACATGCCCTTTTTGTCCGAAGTGCCTTTTTTTGGGGTGGTGTAGGGCCCTATGGTTTCCGCGTTGCGGAAAACACGGACGGAATCGCGGAATCTATCAATAAAAACGGAATTTACTTATAACACGGAATCTCGCGGAATTTGAATATTTTCGAGCAATCTGTATATATTTTTTCTATAATCCAAATATATTCCAGTAATATTAACAACTGTCATTGAGTTTGTCCCAATACAAAAGGCAGCAAACATGGGAGTTAATTTGCGCTCTATATATAGGCTATATGCAGTGTGTTTCTCTACCGAATTTGGCCAGCATGCACTCCGTCATATAGCTAGTTCAAACGTTGCAATCCGCTTGATAACTGACAGATATGAACAACGGTATTCACTCCATTCTAAATTTTCCAATCAAACAACCCTTGTTTTTCTCCATTCAATCTCTTATCCAAATGCATATAACTAGGTATAGGCTACTATGTTGCTTTGCCTGAAGCAATTCTCTGACGGTCTTGCTAATCAGGCAGCTCGCGCTCAGGGAGAGCAAGGTCGAAATAGCGGGACTGCTGCTGCTGAATGTTATGGCTTTGACCACACGATTGCGCCTGATACAACTTCTTTAAATAACGTTTAAAAATATTTTTGTTGTTCCACTTTTCTTCCATATCTTAGGAAATCTTTGTCTACTCTTTTATTTTTTTATTGTGGGTAGAGTCATCTGTAAGAATAAATAATTTGTTATTAACATGACTAATATTTTGTGAAATAGCCTTCTGCCTGTCTAGAAATAAGTAGCTACTTTGATCATATGGAAAGTAAATTTAGTCTACCTGGCAATAATTGTGCAAAATGTACAGCAAAATTCTTTATATTTTAGGTTCGGGTGCAGGCTTCTGAATGCAACTTTTGTCCAAATCACGGAAATTGGAAAAAATAACGGAGATCACGGAATTTGGAAAAAAATAAAACGGAATTGGCCAAAAAATAACACAGATTTCATAGGGCCCTAGTGGTGGTGTTTTTTTCTTCTTCAATAAATCAATGCTATTGGTCACCCTTTACATCTTTCTGTCTGTTTTACAAATATTTAGCCAATGGAATTTTTTAAAAAGAACTTGTGTAAATCTTGTTCGCTCCTAAAACTGTCAGTAAACCTGATAACTCCGCCCCCTCTATCTTGACTGAATGCACTACAGTTCCCCAGCAGCCGCACATCACCAGGCAGCTGATCGAAGTTTTGCAAAGGTATACAAAGATCTTGATGTTTGAATAAGTACTAAACATTATGTCTATAAAGGCAATATTTTACTTATTTGATGTCTGACTGAGACATGTGCGACGAGAGACGTCTAGCATTTGCCATCTAGTTATTGCTAATATACAGCCTACACTTAAATAGCCTGTGCATACACATTTCATCTTTTGTAAATTGTGATTTTGGCCAAATGTATTTTACAACAGGAAAAACTGAACACCATATAGCTACAACAAACTAGTTTGTAACCTGTTGATAAAAATGTAATGTGATGCCGCCGTTGCCGTTTTAAATACACATTTGCACACATTTGCTGGTCTAAAACCTGTAACTGCATTTGAGTTTGACCTTTGTAAAAAAGTAATACAACAACATATCATTTGTTTTTACCATTGGGAAATCATAAGCGCAGGTGTGAGTGATATTTGTCATAGGTAACATATTTCTTTTTTGATTTGTGATGGCTGATACGCTTAATTTATTCACATTTAATCATGTTATGCTAATAATATTAAATAATGGTTAATTCAAGGCTGTTGATATGCACATATTAGCTTTCTAGTATAGCTAATTTTTCTATTTACAGTATAATATTCTGTACTTTCGGCTCGTCTTCACATGTATAAATGTTGTACAGTAATGTTTTAGTAGTAAAAACACATTACAGAATCAGATCACTGTGAAATCATTATATTTTATCATGAAGAATGTAATTCTTTTTTTGATCCAACAGCAAAAACAATATTATGGTGAAATATTTTTACAATTTAAAATAACTGTTTTCTATTTGAATATATTTTAAAATGTAATTTATTTCTGTGATCAAAGCTGAATTTTTCTTCAGTGTCACGTGATCATTCAGAAATCATTCTAATATGCTTTTCACT
>JACXGM010032495.1:0-12612 GCA_016801145.1 Umbra pygmaea | reverse complement strand
TGGATGTAGGAGGTGAGAGGGTAGGTTTAGAAGGGTGGGTAGGAGGTTATGGATGGATGTAGGAGGTGAGAGGGTAGGTTTAGAAGGGTGGGTAGGTGGTTATGGGTGGATGTAGGAGGTGAGAGAGTAGGTTTAGAAGGGTGGGTAGGAGGTTATGGGTAACAGCATTCAAAATAGCTTCTGAAGTTGTATAATAATGTGTTAGTTTTAGAGATATACTGAATGTGGATTTCAACAGTCAGCAATGATATTGATTAAATATAGAAACAAATATATGCATATACAGTATATACAGTACATAGCATATATTTGGGTCATACAATTCATTTACAAACATTTGAATTTTACAAGCTAAAGAGCTACTAAGCTAACATTTGCTAGCTAACTCTTCTTAGTACCTTTATAGTGATTTTCCATTTAATGGGTCTCAGTAGCATGATTTTTGTGTTTTACTGACCAACAAACCGGACAAATCTTGCTAGCCAAAATATTTTATATTAAAAATTAGTATACTACCGTAGTTTCTAAACTTGATTTGTTGTTCATTAAAAATATTAAGAAGTCAATCAATTGACATTTTCAAGTTGATCATTATTGTAGTGACGTAACACATTAAAGCAAAAAGGGCAAGTCTTTTGAAAAATGCAGGATTCCCTCACCGATTAATTGAATTGTATAATTGTTTCATTTTTTTACTAAATGTATACCACTGGAGATGTAGTGATGTTCCATTCTATAGGATTCTTAGAGCTCTAACTTTAGGGATGCACTGATGTTCCATTATTAGAGCTCTACCACTAGGGATGTAGTGATGTTCCATTTTATAGGGTTCTTATAGCTCTACCACTAGGGATGTAGTGATGTTCCACTCCTTAGCGTTCTTAGAGCTCTACCACTAGGGATGTAGTGATGTTCCACTCCTTAGCGTTCTTAGAGCTCTACCAATAGGGATGTAGTGATGTTCCACTCCTTAGAGTTCTTAGAGCTCTACCAATAGGGATGTAGTGATGTTCCACTCCTTAGAGTTCTTAGAGCTCTACCAATAGGGATGTAGTGATGTTCCACTCCTTAGAGTTCTTAGAGCTCTACCAATAGGGATGTAGTGATGCTCCATTCCTTAGGGTTCGTCAATCTCTTCCAAGCAGTAGTGTATTTTTATTTCAAGGGGACACTCCGCCACCAAGAGCCACTGGAATCCGAGGAGGGATTAGGAATGTAACAGGACACAGCTCTAGACAACTCCTCAGTCCTCACCTTTTGTCACAGTGACGTGTACGCCGTGGTCACTATTTACTACCCCAACATGATCTGCAGCTGCATATTTGACCTAGAGGTTCCAGGGTCTTTAAAGCCATTACCTGAGATAATGTTAACGTAAATACATATGACCTTTTATATAAAAAAATGTAATAGGCATTTAGTATGTTGTTCAGAAGCTAATATCTTGTATTGTCATCATTTCTTTTCTCTGAGCATGTTGACGACAGAAAACGCATTGCAAAAAAAAGCTGTCTTCATCTGCTGAATAGAACATAGAGTAAATGTAATTTCGCTGAGTGACCGAAGGGAATCCCTTGAAGAGCTTGCTCAGCATGTGGAAAAGTCATCTGGTGATATGGCACACCAAAGTACATGGTTTAACTCTTAGAAGAAGTGTTACAAGTATTTTCCATGCTCATAGTACTAGTACACCTCAGATCCCAGATCTCAACATACCCGTGTGAGATTACATGAACAGAGGGAAGAAAATCTTTTGTTATTAAAAATGCCTTAATTTCCTGTTAAAACGTAACTCTTGTCAAAATGCAACCTAGGGTCTTTTTTAATGTACCCCGAGTCAAACTTTGATTTAAAAGCATAATTATGATGGAAACCCACATGTAAGATTTTCCTTATTTTTGGTTTCGGTCAAATCGCCTTTAGAACAGGATTGATACAGGCACTAATATGATAGCATCAAAATTGCTATTTTTAAAACACTAAGAAGGATCCACACAACATGTTGAAACTTTGCTCGAAGTATCACCAGGGTCTGTACACATGAACTTGAGCATTGAGAATATTGTTTGTGTACACAGAGTTTACTAAAAAGTAATGTTTTGTTCAACTCACCATAGAAGTTTGTGTTTCATAACAGTGAACACGGAACGCTCCTAAAGCTTTTTCCATATAAATGCACAGATAATTTGTTGTTTTGTCATTAGTGAAAAACAATATTGACCCTGTAGCCTCATGAAATAATACTAAAATCAAAAAGCGGAAAAGTCACGTGAGGTCTCGCGTGGGTAGTTGTTGCTGGTGTTACAAAGTTTCATGCAAGAGTTTACGTCAGCTAAAATTAGATTTTTTAGACTGATATATTGAATGAAACCCCTTGAATAGATATTGCCATGAGTTATTAGTTACCATGCTTTTCATTGGTATTACAGCTTCATGACATTTCCTCCTATTCGCATTTGTACATGTAGATCGACACTTTTTGACTGGCACAATGGCAGCCATCAGAAACACAAACTGCTCAGGTGAGTTGTACAAAACCTTTCTCTTTAGTAAACTTTGTGTACACAAACAATGGTTTCAATGCTCAAGTTCATGTGTACAGCCCCTGGTGATACTTCGAGCAAAGTTTCATGTTGTGTTGAGCAATTTTGATGCTATCATATTAGTGCCTCAATCAGTCCTGTTCAAAAGGCAATTTGACCAAAACCAAAAATAAGGAAAATCTTAAAAGTTTCCGTCTTAATTATGCTTTTAAACTAAAGTTTTACTTGGGCACATTCAAAAAAAGCCCTTAGGTTGCATTTTGCCGAGTGTTAACGCCCTAATGTTAATAGTATTATTTATTTGTTTTTTGTGTAACTTCAAAGTTGTGTTTCTTTATATTGGTTTCTATATATTTATATACATTTTATGTACACAAATATACTGTATACACAAAAGCATGGAAACACTCCCACACACTAACAACCCCCAGTTCAGTGTCTCCTCAACATGTGTGCTGTACCAACTAAACTAAAATAGGGCAGGCCTAATTAGGGCCTTGCTACCTGAACAGTTCTTCAAAGGCATCCCGCCCCTGTGCTAATCTAAGGCAACACTTCGTTATAAATTCTTCAAAGTCCCACCCAGCTGTCAGCAGGGCTTGTTGAGAGCTGCGTCATTAGTAGGGCAGGTACAAAGACTGTTCTGTTGTTCTGTGTTCCTCCAGCCTGCTGCTTGCTACAGTTTGCGCGGGTCCAGGGGGGAGTTTGGAGGGTAACGCTTAGCCTAAATAATGTTGACGGAGTCCGAAATGTCTCCTTGTTCACTGCACAGTGCAATGGCTTTGTCACGACCCAGAGGCATTTGGTCAAAAGTAGTACTCTATAAAGAGAGAAATAGGCCCATATTGACCCATTTCACTAGAGGAGTTCCCTTCAGGTAGTGAAGTGTTTAGGTGTGTTGACTTGGACCCAGTTACTCAAAGTATTGACATGCCTGAGAGGTAAAACCTGTCTCTTGTTTAACTGAGTTGACAGCCTCTAAAGAGAGCCGCTGAACGCTTATCTTATCAGACACATTATTAGCTGCCATCGGCAAGACTATAAAAAATACATTTGCTGACAAAAGAGGGCTTGTCCAACACACTGCAATAAAGTGAGCCGCTATTGGCTGGTAAGTGATTTAAATGAGTGTCTAAATGGCTTTGGTTAAAGCTGTGATAAGACTGAGTCAGCCTGGGCTGCAAGGATGCCATGCTTCTATGGCTAATTATTAACACTGATGAAAATCAAAGGCAATGCCCCTGATTTGCTCTCATCCTATCAGAGATGAGAACTAAAAATAAGCGGTTGATGGTCATCTAGTGACGTGCCACAGAGATTGTGGCATAATAATAGAGCCTGCTTTCGACCAAGAGATATGTCTCACACGCTCTGCTCTGGTACACCGGTGTGTGAGTGTGTTTGTCTTAGGTGCTCTGCTGCGGTGGAGCAGTGTGTGTGACTGTGCACGTGTGTGTGTATGTGTGTTTGCACACAGGGAGCTAAACAGATTTTAATTGCTAATCCGATTTGCTTTGAAAGTGACAACGAAAAATGTGGCGATTGATCTTTAGCTCAATCAAATGGACATGTTTGTAGCTCTCAATAGACACGTACACACATGCAAACACACACACACACACACACACACGTGCACGCAAACACACACACAGTCTAAGGCATTGAGATGATTACAGTGGAAGTGAACTCACAGGAGGATCACAGCAGACAGAGTTGCTGCGTTTCTCTAAACCTCCTGAATGACAAGAGGTCCCGTCTGCTCCGCGATCTATCCGCTATCTGTTGGCCCAACATTTTCTGTTATTGTGGTAAGATGGAATTTCCCTTCTCGGAAAAATGAACTATCAGATATCTGTAACAGCTCACTGTCACAGAAGAAAAGAGGTATGTGACTGGCCAGCCAGCCAGCCAGTCAGTATAGCTCAACCTGATTCGTTGACCCGTTTAGAGAGCCATGTTAGCACAGTGCTAGAGCATGGCCTGCTGGCTGTAGACCTGCTGCATCAGGCTCAAATCTCCATTTAATCGTCAAGATCAAGTTACCCCACATGTAATAAACAGCAGATTACTGTATTTTCCGTAATGTCTAGCTGCAGGCAAGGGCGGAGGTTAGGCCTCGTGGTTGACATAACGAGCCACGTTAAACGGCCAGGGCAACCGCGTCATCTGGCGCTCGCCGCGAGCTCACGGCTTCCCGTACCGGTCAAAAACGGACCGCCGACCCGAAGCTATTGTTCTAGAACATCCAGAAACGACACTCGCACACGCATAACCTTTTGCCAGGAATTAATTACAGACACATTTGGATATATTAATATTCCTCCCGTTATATGAATGGCAGGACGAGAGGCAGGGATAGACAGACACAGGTTAGAAAAAGACTAGACTAAAATAAGATCAAATCCACCATGATCCAGGCGGGTGAAATTAGTGAGCTGGCTGTCTCAACAATGGGGTCGGAGATGTAATATTGAAAGGTTACTTGGGTTACCCTGCTGAGCCTGTCTGTCACCTCCGTGCCCCCGGGGGGGCTCTAATCAGCTCACCCTATAATTACGGCCCCACAAAAGGGCCCGTTAAAGTTCCTGTAAAATAAACCTGATGCTATTGAGACGAAGAAGAGACAAGAGGGGCCCTTCTTTTAATTAGGGCCATCCATCTTAACCTTGTCTACTGGAGGAGAGGGGCAGGTAGGCCAGGTCAAGCTCTGTAACCGCTCCCCCGGTATTGTCTACCCTCTGTAGCTGAATGGAGGACAATGGTGACGCTAGATAGCTAGCCGCCAGAAACCTTTTGTTGCCCATGAGCTGGCTCCTAGTAGGATTTACCAGTGAATAGTTTAATTTACAGTTACACAATACTTAAAATTCACAATGGGAACTCAACACTGCACGCATCACTATTGTATGTGAAACATGTGTGATGAGCAACTATAAAAAAATGAAGTGTAACCTCAGATCACTTAACAGCTGTTAGTGTGAAATAAAGTGTCAGGTTTTGTAAAAGGGAACAACAAGAGGCGTGTGAGAACTGTCTTTCTGAAAGTGGTATCCCAGATTACATGTTTTACAGCTAATCCTGTGCACCAGGGTTTGATACACCATCTATGTCTGTGTGTGTGTTTGTGTGTGTGTACGTGAGCATTCTTGAGTTTCCGCTTGTGTCTGCACATGTGTACGTGTGTGTGTCTCACAGCATGTGTTATTCTGTATCACCTGTGCTTGTTTAGTGATGCCCCAGACTGTGTTTAGAATGAGCGTCGCCCCTCTATGGCTTCTGGTTGGGGAGCAGCGCTGGATGTGATGATCAAAAGTACTGTTTGTTTTTGCTTCCTAAACCTCAAGAGGGGGAAACGCCTGGTCCCCACTGAACGCAGCAGAGGCGGGTTACCCCTCGCACTGATCAGCTCTCCAGAGAGGCCTGGGTGTGTGTGTCTGAGCGTCTGCGTTTGTGTGCGTGTCTGAGTGTGCTCGTGTGTCTGTCTGTGCGTGTTTTTGTGCTGCTGTTTCATCGCTGTTCCCTTCTGCCCACATTCCTCTCTCCTGTTTCCTCTCACCTTTCCTCTCTCTTGTTTCCTCTCACCTTTCCTCTCTCCTGTTTCCTCTCACCTTTCTTCTCCCTCTGGTTCTGATCTCTCTATCCTCATCCCGACCATTTCCCTCCTCAGCCTCAACCTGCCACCTGGAGCTGAGAGTGATGCATGCTGTCACCTCATCTACAGCTGGATCTAAGAATGAAAGGAAGAATGTCAGGGGCACACAGACACACAAACACACCTACACACACGCACATGTGCACACACACTTTACAGCCAGACAAAGACAGCATCTAGGTGTTTGCAGGGAGCTCTCCATCCCTCACGTCTACTCTAGGTGCTCTACCTGTTTCCCTTAGCCCGCTTCGGAGGCACCATGTACAGCCTAGCCTAGCCACAGTGCCTGGCGGGGTCTTTCATCTGTTCTGAGCTGACGCTTGTATATTATTCATGGGCCGTGTGAGCCGAGGCGAGCGTCATGTGACAGAAGTAATAAGACACATAACTGGGGACACAGTGATAAACATGAGAGAGGAGAGACAGAGGGAGTGAGATGGAGAGGCAGAAAGAGTGAAGGAGAGAAAAAGCTAGACAGGCCTGCTCTTCCTCCGCTACCCTGGTAGATACCCACTGAGTAACACTTTGATTTATTCTCATTGGTTGACACAACAGGTCTGTTTGTGGTGTTCTGTTGTAACAAAGGTTTTTTCTTTCTAGTTTTTTTGGTTGAGTGTCGCAGCAGAACAGGACATATTTCCCGGTGGTGTGGGGGAGCACATGCATGTAGTACAATCAAATCCAAACCAACCTCAGTAACAGGCTGAGGAACCGATAACAAGTCCCATCTGGAAAGTGGAGGGGTGTGTCCACTCTTCATAACCCAGGTCACAGATTAGTAGCTGTTTCACCGAACATAAGCAGGAGGGAGACATTTGACCTCTCAGAATGCACATCACTAAACTGGTGTGCTGCAGGGGGCACGGCTCCAAGAGGAGGGCAGGGCTTAGAGCAGAGCAGATGATGAGGCTCAGCCAATCAAACAGTGAGTCCTGGAGTGTTGCGTCTGTGGGTGACATGCGGTTAACCACCTGGCCCCGACACTTGAACCACTGGAGCGAGAGAAGAGCTTGAGGGGAGGGGCAGAGGAGGGGCGGAGCCGAGGGGGAGGGGTGTGTGCTATGGCAGGTAAAGGGACATGTGCGTAGTGGGGGGACAGAAGGATGTGAGTGGACACAGTCTGGACAGCCATTAGCTCATCAATGGAAGCACATAACCACCACTTAACACAGCTTATTGATCCGCTCAGTCTGCAAGGCCTCTTGTGTGTGTCCATTTCCAATCGATTATACCAAGTCTATTCTTATTGACCGCCCCCCGACCCCACCCCATTCCCCAGTTCTCCTGTATCCCCACCAGGGAATGTTTTAAACACTCATTTGAAATTATAATCTCGGTGAGTAAATGTCATAATCGCCCCTAAGGCCTGCCACAGAGTGGCCAGAAAGCAGTGGTCTCAGAGGTCACGGACATTAGTCAATACCGACCTCTCCATGGACCGCTATGGTACTCAGTCATTTAGAAACAAAATGGCTCCTTTAGGCTACGTTGGTTGTTTACCAGGGTTGAACACAGCTAGTAATCCACTGAGGAAAATATGTGGGGCATGAAACAAATGTTATAAATGCGTGCGAATGATGGAGTAACATCTGTGTTATTGTTTCCTGCTGTGTGTGTTGTGTGTTCATGTGTGTGTCTGCCATGTGACTGAATGAAGAGTGACGCAAGAGTGACACGCTCACTGACTGCTCACCAATGCTTCATAGGTTAGATCATTAGATCTGTAGTGACAGCTCTACACACAGCTGAGCTGGAGAGGGGAGGGGCTACATTAAGATTGGCATATTGCTATTGATCCTCTGCTCCAGGGGCTTCTTCTGTTTCCATGGTTATCTGAGAGGGGGCAAGAAATGAACACTGGGATATTGGACGATTTCATCAGTTGAAACTGTTATCAACCTCTGAATTTTTTTTTGTCCATTGTCATTTGCTAGTAATTCACTGTGTGAATGAGGAGTAGAACATTCCTACGATATCTGTGTCAGCTTAGCCCTCTGTGATCCTATAAACAAGACTGTAACCCACTGTAACCCCCTTGTCCCAGCTCAAGTTGTCTATCTGCCAGGCTGGGTTGGGCTTGAGCTGGCCATACAAACAGCTCAGCTGTTATTCTAAAGCAGACTGAAATACGAGCAGACCTCAAAATCCATTTAATCTACTGTAGGGGTCCTGTCTGAAGTGATGGGTAAATGGCAGAGCAATGAACCTGCTCTGTTATTGTAATGCAGGGCACTGGGAGGATATTATATGCGCTGGCCAAACAGCCAAATGTGTTTTGGTCACCCAAAGACCTATTCACCTATACAAGAAGGCATTTATTTTCTTAGACACCTAATGAATATCATGAAATCTATCCAACCTCCTTGTACTGCCAAAAATACTATTTGAACTGCTGCCTTGCAATCATCTTTCCCCATGGCAACATTATCTAAAAAAAACATTCTCTATTCTATGATAAGTACTTAGATTAAGTGGACAGCTTTCCCTTCTCTCTGTAAATGTAGTTGGCATGTCAAAGCATTTAATCCCTGTAAATAGAAACCTTCAGAATGACACAGCGCACGTCTTTAATCCGGTAGATGATTCGCCACAATACCCACCTTCATGAGATATTTTACAGCCTTGATCACCAACTGAATGTCCAAGAGAAAATATTGTCTGCATAGTTAATCTTCAAGTATGCCTCCATCTATATGCAAATTTGTTTTTTTTTTAATAATTGTATTAGTCTAATAGTAGACTAACCAAACAAATTGTTGTGTGACAATGAATGGTTTTAAAACGACCAAAATGTGCTTTTCACAGCCCATTCCATCTAATCCTAAAGATGTTATATTAGGTTGAGGTCTGTGGATTTTGAAAGACAATTAAATATACTGAACTGATTTTTGTTGTCCCAGGCAATGTGTTCCCACTCCTGAACTGCTCAGTGTTGTTGACCACAAGAAGCAATGGGAACCAGTTATTAAACTACACCCAAAAGTATTCACTCCAACTGGATGCCTCGATTACCGTATTCTTGGTTTATATAGTAAGCCATTTCAACGTGACTTGCTATCCTTACAATTGATCGATTTTTGTGAATGTGTTGGTGTACCTACTTAACTGGCCATGAACTATGTGGTCACATACACTATATACAGTGTAAGCATTCAGGATTTTAAACACCCAGTTCATATACCTCACGTCTATTATGCAGCTGCTACATACTGTGTGACGTCTGAATATTTTGACCTTTATTAATTTTGACATTTGTTAATGCTTCTGTGTACCATGGCAGTGTGTGTAGGGGGGGTTGTGCTGCTAGGCTATGTGTGTGGGAGTATTAGCTAGTGAGTGTTGTAGGACAGGTTTCAGGTCGACACTTCCAAGTATCTGAGGTGTGTTTTCGTCTAGAGACACGAGGGAACATATCAGACAAGAAAGAAAGCATCAGCAGTAAATGTAGGGCTAAAAGGAGATCCACTGTGTGTGCTGTTTACACATTTCAAATATCCAGAGTAGTAGAACCCACCTGTGTTGGTGGAACACATAAAGGTAACAAAACATGATCATTATGGGATGCATTTGTTCTAAATCGTGGTACAGAACATCTCCTTCCGAGTGCTGACATCGCCCACGCATCGCTCCGACTACATAGAGAAAACCCTGGAGCTGGCAAAGGGAAAGCTGGGAAAAAAGAGTGGCATTTCCATCACTCAAGTCGCAGCTTGTGTTCAGAGTAGTTCAATATTGCGCCCGATTTTGATTTGAACCTGACAGATTTTCAGAAGCTCCTCTATCCTGAATCACAGGGAGAGAAATGAGAGCACTGAACTCACTAGATGTGGAGAAAAAAGAAGAAAAAAAGAAAGAAAAAACAGGGAAACACAGAGAGAAAACAAATACATAAATAAATAAATCAACAATAGAAGCACCGCTAAGCCGGGGAAAGGGTGAAACTGAGAAGTTGTAACAAACATTGCAGTGGTGGAAAGATTTAAATTACGGTTGTATCAATAATTGAGGCATCTGAGACAGTGTTTTTGTTCACCATACGGTTTGATGTAACAGAAGGGTGGTTGAGGTTTGTTTTGTTGATGCCCTGGTGCAGATCACATCTGGTATGAACACCACATTTACCCCCAGGCAAACACACATACAAACACAAGCATACTCACGCTCCCTAAAAATGTAAAGAATCCACAAACACTTAACTGTAGGTCTGTCTATCTTTGACAAAGTCCAATTGTCCATGTGTACTGTGAGGCTAGTTAGACCCAGATTGCAGACCATTGTGACATTCTGACAGTAGCTCCTCTGAGCAAACAGCATGTGTCTTTAGCACTAATTATGGTCTGTGTTGACTCTCAGTCGGCTAGTTTGCACAGGCCTGATTACTGTTAGTCTGTCAGTTTTAGCTCTGTCTGAAACACTTTCCCCATCATTACATATAACCAGGCTACTGACTGACTGACTGACTGGGAGATTATAGTCTACTGCTAAATAGATTAGCATCTCCCCAGAGCCTACCGCTTTGATCACATGATGCCTGAAGCAGGCCTGGTCTGATAGTAAGGGATGGGACATATTTTGGTCAGAGATGAATGTAAAATTAATTGTTCAAAATGTACATACAGTAGTTTACTTGCTGTTCATTCGCTAATTCTAGTAGCCAATTATTTCTTGAACTGTTTGAAAGTCATTTCAGCCTCAAAACAATGCACTATGCAACAGCAACGTGATGAATATAGAGAGCGACAGTACAAGAAAATAAACAAAAGAATAGATACAATTTTAATGAAACATGACGACTGTCGCTAGGACCACACTTGTAGCTTGAATTGATTTTGCCTACACTGCTGTATGAGTGCCTCTCAGTCGGGGCCACCGTTCTCTGACCTCCCACATGGTAGTGTTCTCGTTGAAGCACAACACATTTCAGGGAATACTGCACGTTTTAAGCCAATTAGTCCATTGTCACGCAGCTGACATGCGCAAATGTAAAGTAATGGTTTAGCTAGTTATAGCATTCAATTATAGTGCTAGATTTACAAGCAAAGCATACCCTGAGTGTTTATTTTCCTTGCATTGACTCTGTACTGGACCATACCGGCTTACGTTCACCCAGCTCATGGATCTGTTTATAACCTCTAACAGACCTGCCAGGTCAGCCCTTCACTGTAAATCATCCAGTTATGCTTCAATAATGCAGTGTCACTTCTAATGCTAATGGTTAGCATCACCCCTCCTGTCCCCTCCCTCATCTCTAACTCACCCAGGCAGGATTGACCCATGCTGGTGCACTGGGTCTGGCGTGAACTTAATCACTTGAGCAAATTGAAACCACTTGCTCAGCAGTATTTTTAAAGGGTATATAGTGTGTGACCCAGGCCTCTGGTGAAATGACCTCTGCGTTTGAACGAAGGTTGAGAGCTCAGCCTCTGTAGGGTGGACTGGTTTAATCCCTGCCCAATGGTTAGTCGAGCCACCCATTGTTTTTAGGAAACCAAACACAAAAATAATCACATGGCCACATATTTAGTAAAAGGATATAC
The DNA here is from genome assembly GCA_016801145.1 of Umbra pygmaea. Lineage (NCBI taxonomy): Eukaryota > Metazoa > Chordata > Actinopteri > Esociformes > Umbridae > Umbra > Umbra pygmaea. Next base: position 880 of record JACXGM010032495.1, on the reverse strand, counting down.
TTTCATTGACTCAATGAAAAAATAAACCATTGAGAAAGTGAAATCACTGAATTGTGTTACTGTATGTTTGGCGGTGTTGGTTTCTGTAACAAGGTAGATAAAGAATGTATTTAAAGTATATGTATATCCGTCACTTCTGGTGTCTTCATTAGCTATGATGTAAAAACGTTGTGTGAAAATACATTTATGCAATTGAGTATGTTAAAGGTAAAGATTTCAGCTTTAGGCTAAAATACAAGTCCATGGCTAATCATTATACCCTATTTAATGAGCCTGTTTTCAGCAGATACAAGTAAATATTTGTCCACGTAAAGAAAATGTCCATATATGACCTGAAAACTGGTAACAAGGAGCAACGGTGAGAAATTTAATAAGAACTATGTGTTTAATTCTGGAACACATAGCAGAGTAAAGCTGAAGTAACGCAAAGAAGCATTAAAGTCTTCTTCCAAAACAGTTCCTTCTCATTGTTGACATATACAAGTAGCAACTACTGTGTATTTAGTAAGAGAGTCCAACTCTCTGTGACTGTTGTATTTCTACATGAAGTTGTAATCCAACTTCTACAACACCAACAAATGATTCTGCCTGCCCATGCAGTGTTGTCTTCCAGTTGACGAGAGCCTACACTGAATTGCAGCATATTAATTACTTAGCTTAGCTTTTCGTGTAACATCCTTTATGTACTATGTGCTGTTCTAATGTGAAAAGGCCCCTAAAACAGTAATCGAAAAGACAACATTTAAACATCCATCCAAGCAAGACGTTTACATTGTTGTCCCCTTTTAAATTTGAGCAGGCTCAGTTATTTTGTCCCAATGCCTGGGAACTTGAAAGTTGTTCCAACAAACCAGTTTCTGGGACAAGCAATGTTTTAAAT
>JACXGM010032494.1:0-12603 GCA_016801145.1 Umbra pygmaea | reverse complement strand
CAATCTTCCTCAGGGTCCAGTCACCTCTTGTCATTGTGCAGCGTTTTTTGCCACACTTTTTCCTTCCCACAGACTTCCCACTGAGGTGCCTTGATACAGCACTCTGGGAACAGCCTATTTGTTCAGAAATTTCTTTCTGTGTCTTACCCTCTTGCTTGAGGGTGTCAATGATGGCCTTCTGGACAGCAGTCAGGTCGGCAGTCTTACACATGATTGCGGTTTTGAGTAATGAAACAGGAGTTTTTAAAAGCCGCAGGTGTTTAGAGTTAATTAGTTGATTCAGATGATTAGGTTAATAGCTCGTTTAGAGACCCTTTTCATGATATGCTAATTCTTTGAGATAGGAATTTTGGGTTTTCATGAGCTGTATGACAAAATCATCAGTATTAAAACAACAAATGACCTGAAATATTTTAGTTGGTGTGCAATTAATCTAAAATATATGAGAGTTTAATTTTTATCATTACATTATGGAAAATAATGAACTTTATCACAATATGCTAATTTCTTGAGAGAAGGACCTGTATATGGCCAAACATGAAAAATCAAAAAAAAAATTGACAATATATGACCATTTTGATTACAAAATTAGAATTACAAAATGAGGAAATATATGTACATATATGTGATGTTTCCACCATATACAGTGGGTACGGAAATTATTCAGACCCCTTTTAATTTTTCACTCATTGTTTTATTGCAGCCATTTGATAAAATAAAAAAGTTCATTTTATTTCTCATGAATGTACACTCAGCACCCCATCCTGACAGAAAAAAAACAGAAATGTAGAAATTTGTACAAATGTATTAAAAAAGAATATCACATGGTCATAAGTATTCAGACCCTTTGCTGTGACACTCATATTTAACTCACATGTTGTCCATTTCTTCTGATCCTCTTTGAGATGGTTCTACTTCTTCATTGGATTCCTGCTGTGTTTAATTAAACTGATTGGACTTGATTAGGAAAGGCACACAATTGTCTATATAAGACCTTACAGCTCACAGTGCATGTCAGAGCAAATGAGAATCATGAGGTCAAAGGAACTACCCGAGGAGCTCAGATACAGAATGGTGGCAAGGCACAGATGTGGCCATGATTACAAAATAATTTCTGCAGCACTCAAGGTTCCTAAGAGCACAGTGGCCTCCATAATCCTTAAATGAAAGAAGTGTGGGACAACCAGAACTCTTCCTAGACCTGGCCGTCCAGCCGAACTGAGCAATCGTGGGAGAAGAGCCTTGGTGAGAAAGGTAAAGAAGAACCCAAGGATCACTGTGGCAGAGCTCAAGAGATGCAGTAGTGTCCCGACAGAAGCCTCTCCTCAGTGCAAGACATATAAAAGCCTGCATAGAGTTTGCAAAAGAACACAAGAAGGAATCCCAGACTATGAGAAATAAGATTCTCTGGTCTGATGAAACCATGAACTTTTTGGCATTAATTCTAAGCAGTATGTGTGGAGAAAACCTGGCACTGCTCATCACCTTCCCAATACAATCTTAACAGTGAAACATGGTGGTGGCAGCATCATGTTATGGGGCTGTTTTTTTAGCTGCAGGGATCGGATGACTGGTTGCAATTGAAGGAAAGATGAATGTGGCCAAGTACAGAGATATCCTGGAAGAAAAACTCATCCAGAGTACTCAGGACCTCCGACTGGGGTTACCCAAATGGGCTTATATCCTGCTTCCACCACCCAGTGTTCATGAGTAGCGGGTATAGCTCCCGGATGGCTGGATACTATCAATGGCTGCTAGCATGATAGTATCTAGCTCATCGTAGAAGGCGTCCTCCCCTACCGGGTAGTAGTAGCCTCCTGCCTCGCTCAGGTTTGGTCTTGTGCCGTACTTCTTCCTTTGCTCTGTCCCATTATGGTGGATCATTCTGTAACAATGCTTGCAGGTTACAGGTAGAATACAGAGACAAATCCAAAGGTATTGAACCAAATGAAGCAAAGCTTTAATTTAAAAATACACATAGGAAATAAAAGAGCTTCGATAAGCCAAAGCATTTGAACAGCACCTATACAAACATATATAACAATGAACCACAAACTATTAGACAAAAACCAGGAACAAATATAGAGACACTAATGAATGAATGGATGCAAATGTAGCTTGTTGACATTAAATTATGGTGGTCTATTGGTAGGACATGACATACAGGTGTGAACACAGTGATCTATAGGTTGAATAAAATCATATCATGTCCGTGTTTCACTGCACATAAAACATTAATAACAGAGTCTGACACAACAACTCCAAACAACAAAGAGGGGACGTCTGTGACACAGGCTGGCTTGATTCTACTGCATGCTTGCCCCTCCCCTCCCGGCAAACAAGCAGACATTTTCAAATGATTTAAGGTGCTATTTGCAGAATTTCTACCAGAATAAACAGATCTAATTTACTTTCACTTTCAAGTGATCAGCTACAAAAACTGTATTTCTTTACAGTTCTTTAATCCAGAAATGCAATTTATATGGGATAATGGTTCCTTACACCTAAAAGCACAGTCTAAAATGCATAACTTATAGCATATATACTAAAGCTAAAAAGGCTGAAAATGACTAATGGGACTAAAATGCATTTCCAACAAATTATTAAGGCTAGATTTAAAAAGCTCCCAAATTTAACATTGCTGGCTCAGTGGTTAGGAGTCAGGTTTGCAGTCGACAGATTGCCAGTTTGATTCTCGACTGAACCAAATGTTGTTGTGTCCTTGTGCAAGGCATTTAACTCCAAGTTGCTACAGGAGGAATATCCCTACTTAATGTAAGTCGCTCTGGATAAGAGTGTCTGCTAAATGACAAAATGTGAAAAACTTGATTTGCATTGGGATTATAACTGGTCCTGTTCATTTTTACGTACTTGATTTTTTTTTCTGAAGGTTCCTTTTACTTTAATAAATTACTTGATTAATTACTTGAAAAAATGTCTGAAGTAACAGTACACCTAAAAGATTCAATGCTTTGTCCACCGTTGGTAAATGCACATTTGGGCATCTGTGTGAGTGGAAGGTCTATAATGGGTTAGGATTACATTGACAAAGTGGTAGGGAAATCATGCAGAGGACAAATGCTGAGGGTGAAGTGTTCCGCTTGAGTCAATACCACCGAGTGAGTCACTTTAACAAAGAAAGCCACATTACTGCCAGCTATATTCTACTTATCGGACACAAATCCAATCTTCAAAATCCAGCCGCTTAAAGAAAATCTCATAAACAACCCTGCTAATCAATTCATCTCTCTTAGTTTTGGCTGGTTCTTTTGTCTTCTTCCGTCCCCTGCGTGGTGGGAGAGTGAGACACAGATGCATTAGAACTCTAATGAGAAGAGATGGATTTTCAGATAGGCATTGTGCTGTGATTTGGTTCAGATTGTTTGATAAATATGTTGAGCACATACTGGTTGTCATGAACAGTTAACAAACAGCAGAGAGAGAACAATACGTTTCTTTTCATGTGAGCAAAGAGTTTATCATTGGATGTTTACGCCAGTGTATGCATGCACTTTAGTACTGTATGCTTGATATACTATTAACAGTATGTAAACATATAATTTGTTCTGTCAAAATCAGACATCTACATTAATTTGCATAAAACATACAGTACTCTCTGTAAGTATTGGGACAGTGAACATTTTGGTCTTCTTCTGGCTTCATACACTCAGGTTTAATTTGAGGGTATTTGGGTCAGCCACAATCTGGTGGAGTGTGACTGCTACATTGTGGTTAAAGATGGGACTACACTGATTCAGTGTGATTATTGATTGGACCCAGCTGATATGAGTTTCTTCATGATGTGGCTATATAAGCTTCCCAGATTGACACTGTTTATGTGTACATGTCATGCTGCCTGTGATTGCGACTGCTGTTTTCTAGTAAAGTACTTTTAAATACCACATTTCCAACTTTGCTCCTGTTTCTGCCTACACTTCACTACGCAACTTCACAATGTACATACAGTATGAATTTCCTCATTTAGAAATTACAATACCAGGGTTGCCAACTCTCATGCATCTGGTGTGAATCTCACGTTTTCAGCATAAAAAAATGTGTTTCCGTTGAATTAGTTGTTTTTTTTGCATAAATCTGGGTTTATACTAAGTGAACAAGGACTGACATTCTTTAAATTAGGGTTAGGTTTACCAAAAATGTTCTCCGTGTGCGCACACACTGAAATTGTACAGAGTCTCATGCCAGCTGAAGTCCCAAAGTTGGCAACCCTGCAATACTTTACATACATTCTATATTATCAGAGGTGGAAAGTAACAAATTACATTTACTTGCGTAACTGTAATTGAGTAGTTTTTTTTGTGTACTTCTACTTTTAAAGTAGTTTCAAAAATATGTAATTTTTCTTTTACTTAAGTATGTTCTGTTTGAAGTATTGTACTTCGCTACATTTTAAATCATATCCGTAACTGAGTAAAACAAAATGCAAAGGGATAGAAAAAAAATTGCGCCCAGGAAACTACTGCACTGATTGATTGATGGGCGGGAGAACAAACGCACTAAACAAGAATGATGGAGACGGACAAAACAGATGCAGACCCAGCTGAAACTGAAATGCCATCAACTTCTCTTGAAGCAAACCCCTGGCCAAATTAAAGTGACCACTTTAACTTCAAGTGCAAGAAAGACAACAGCTTTATTATGACGTGTAAGCTGTGTTTGCCCAAGTCGACTGAACTGACAACTTATAACAACTCTGCATCAAACCTGCGCAAGCATGTTGAGGTAAGTTAATATTACTTGTGTCTTTTTTATTGGATGATCTGCACTAAAATCACCCGTATCTCCCTAAATAATTAAAATATTGTTTTATTTTTATTTTATTATTTTTGTTATTGCACTTTAATTTGTAAAGGTGTTCCTTCAATTAAAAACAACTAGTTTGAGATTTATATTCCCTTGTCTTTTTTAACTACACTAAAATCCCCCACCCCAGCTGTTAAAAAAGTAACTCGGTAACGAGTACATTTTTAATGATCTACTTTTTACTTTCACTTGAGCAGATTTTTCGACTGGTAACTTTACTTGTACTTCAGTAAAAACTCAATTAAGTAACAGTACTTTTACTTGAGTAGAAAATTGTATTACTCTTTCCACCTCTGTATATTATATACATTTCAAGAAACAGATTAAAAGGAAATTACAGAATAATTTTTAAAAAGTTACCATATATGATTTATAACATATATCTCAGTGATCACTGCCTCATTGCGTGCGTCCGTAATGAGTCACTAGTCAAAATACCACCCCTTATTATGGTGAAATGCTCTCTGAAACATTTCAATGAACAGGCCTTCCTAATTGACCAAGCCTGGGTATCCTAGAGCAGTGGTCCTCAAACCCTTCCATGGAGGGCCTAGTGTATGCTGGTTTTTGGTCTTTTCCTTCAATTAGAGCATAATTAGGACCTAGACTGCCAGGTGAGGGGAGATACTAACCAATTAGTGAGCTACTCCATCAGGCTTGTACAAGGTAAAAGCAAAAACCTGCATACACTAGGCCCTCCATGGAAGGGTTTGAGGACCACTGTCCTAGAGCATGTTGACCCTATTCCGACAGTCGAGCATTCCTGGTCATTCTTTAAAAATGCCTTTCTATCTGTCCTGAACAAACATGTGCTACTCAAAAAGTTTAGAACTAAGAGAAAATATAGTCCTTGTTTCACTCCAGATCTGACTGCACTCGCCCAGCACAAAAACACCCTGTGGCGTACTGCTTTAGCCTCAAAACATTCGTAATGGCATGCAACTCCTCAGGTAAGTAAGACAGTAGTACACACAGCGGTTTTCTTTAAACATAAATACAAATGCATGTAGCACCAATTCTAAAACATCCTGGGACACTGTGAAGACCACGGAGAATAAGAACACCTCCTCCCAGCTGTTTACCGCTCTACGGCTACACTCCTAAAAAGACTGGTTGGAACCAATTCAGGTTTTCCAGAGTGATGCCATAAGGGTAACATAATTAATTATGAAAAAAAGTATTTATGGATCTATAAAGAACCTTCCCAGGTTAGGATTTGTAGAGAACCATATTCAGTGTATTTTGGAACCCCCAACAAATAGTTTCTGAAAGTACTGTTTTGTTTTTTCATGGTTAATCAAAAATGGTTCTATTAGAAAGTTTATAACAAATTGTTCTTACTACAGATCCTGCATTTGGTCTGAGAAGACCTAAAATGGTTCTTCATATATCCCATATTGGTTCCTGGGAGACATTATTGCCAGTGGTCTTTTGAGAAAAGTGTATATAATATCTGAATGGAACCTACAGTATATATAACCCTAAACAACCTTAACAATTACATAATTTACAGTGTGCTGTTCTTAAAGCTTTAAGGTGAAAACAGACTTTGGTTCAATCAATCCATAACATTTATTTTTACACAAGTCACAAATGTTGCAAAGAGTAAGCAGTAGGGCTACCAAAAACCTTCTAGACGAACCAGACTGAAGGGTGGCCAGTCCTCTGTGCTGCTTGAGTTTTTAACAGTAAGTGACCATTGTTCATTAAAGGTATTTACACATTGAAATGACCAGTGACTCAGTGAATACAGGTGGGCTGTCGCAGTCTTCAGGCTTTTTTCTTTTTGATATTTACATTCTGTGACAGAATTTATGTTTATGTTTTGGCCTGTGTGTTGTTATCAAAAATACAATTTATCTTGTATTTTTAAATGGGTTTTTATGATTTTTTTAAATGTATTTAACCTTTATTTAACCAGATGGGAGAACAGATTCTCATTTGCCAAGTCAACCTGGCCAAGACAAATCGCAATGTTGCACGATGGCATATCAAATACAAAATAATTCAGAATGCATATATTTAGAGTATACACGTGTATGTACATTTTGTGCAAATGAGGTCTCCTGTGAGAGATCTCCTGTGAACCAATTGATATATGATATATGAAAAACGATTACATTTAGGTTTCATTCGAACTGCTAAGAGATATATGAAAAAGCACTGACAATGAGATCTCACAAGAACCAATATGAGATCTCTGGAGAATCCTTTATGAACGGTTGTGTTATGACCCAATACTGGATCTCATTATAACCATTTAAATGTAGATCTACCTACAACCAATATCAGATCTCATTAACAGCACGACCGAATTGCCAGGCATACCTGTAAAAACGCAAACCCAGCCTGTTACAGCCATGGAAGCAGCAAATAAACAAACAAGATCAACAGAGATAGATTCTACCCAAAATTCTGCATGTTTCTAAACGGTTGCATGACCAGAGAGGTAGTAAAACACGGTTAGCTTGTCTTGTCATGGTTGCGCTGATCTAGTTTGTCATCTTAGTTTGGATTCTGGGGAGGAGGGGGCGGAGGGAGATGACTCAGGTATTTTGAATTTGGACTGCAGTACCCATTTTAAATGCTGGCTGTCAGTATTACATATTGGACCTTTAAAGTGAGCACCTCTTAGATCTAAAAGAATACCTCAGCATATTAATCAGACTGATTCTAGTCCCCAACACACAAATGAATGCAACCTATGTGAAAAACATGAACATTTTAATAGATTTAATAGTTTCTGGTGGTTGAATTGCATTACTTCAGAGGTTAATTATGAGGCTAACACCAAAGGTCGCTCCATTCTTCCAAACCTTTCTCCTCGCGGAACGTCACTCCATCCTCTAGGTTCCAAGGGTGACATTTCTTCAGAAAGGAAATAAATTGACAGTCCACTGTGTGCATGGTGTATTGTGCACATTTTCATATGTAAAATTAGTTATTCCTTTTAAAATACTTAACAATATCATTTGCACAGTTATGCTCAAGTGATATCTATTCCATTGTCATTGCCCTTTCACTTTGCATACCAACTGACCCACGTCTCTAATTTACACCTTATTTGCACAAAATGTACATACACGTGTATACTCTAAATATATGCATTCTGAATTATTTTGTATTTGATATGCCATCGTGCAACATTGCGATTTGTCTTGGCCAGGTTGACTTGGCAAATGAGAATCTGTTCTCCGTCAGCCCATCTGGTTAAATAAAGGTTAAATACATTTTTAAAAATCATAAAAACCCATTTAAAAATACAAGATAAATGAAAATGACACTGATTGGTGCAAGCCTACCTAATGAGCCTCCAGATAATTATTTGGACAACAGTGCAGAGAGCTAATTTGTATTTACTTGGGAGATTTGTATTTGATTGTCATAGTTGTGTGGTTTTCTGTAGTCAAACTAAGGTATTAGATAAAATGGGCAGAGGTAGTGTGGTGTGGGAGGGGAGGGTCAGCATGTGCAGTGATCAGACAGAAGCTCTGATACTCGTGGTTTAAAAGAGGCCAGGGAGAAGGTGTTCACGGGTTTCAGAGAGTTTTTTGTAGTTCCTTTGAGTCACATGCTGCCGCGAACTGGAACGTGTTTAGGCCAAAGGAGGTATGGACTTTTGCGATGACTAGGGAGATGTACTGTACCTGCTTGAGTGCAGGTTACGGGTGCGTAAGGCAATGGTGAGGAGAGTTTAGGTATAGAGGGGTTTTGCGTAGAAGTGACTTGTATATGAGGTGATACCAGTGGGTCATGTGTCGGGTGGGTAGTGAGGTCCAGCCCATTAGTGCATATAGGTTGCAGTGGTGGGTGTTAAATGGGACATTGATGACAAACCGGATGGCACTGTGATAGACTGTCTATTGTGTTGGAGGGCCAGTAGGGGGCAGTCCTCCCTCTGATATAAAGATAATTCCCAATGCCCCAGGGCAGTGAATGGGAGACCTGCCCTGTGTAGGGTGTTGTCTTTCGGATGGGACCCTAAACAGCTATCCTGACTCTCTGTGGTCATTACAAAATCCCATGGCACTTATCGCAGATGTAGGGGTTTCAACCCTGCTGTCATAGCAAATTCCCAACCAGGCCACATAGCTAATGTGTGGTGAGCATTCTGGTGCAAAATGAGTGTAATGCATCACCCAAGTGGGTGCTACACATTGGTGTTGAATGAGGTGGGCTTTCTCCCTCAATACGTAAGGCACTTAGGGTTCCTTGAAAAGCGCTATAAAGGTTGAATCAATTATTATGATTATTTACATGTACATTGCCTTATGAAAGTATTCGGCCCCCTTGAACATTTCGACCTTTTGCCATATTTCAGGCTTCAAACATAAAGATATAAAACTGTTTTTGTGAAGAAGATTTTATTCATCCATGTTGTAGCCATGGGTCCGCTGAGTTCAGAACCATGAGGCACTTCACTGTAGGTCAAAGTATGACCTTTGTAGAGGCCAAAAGGTTAACTTTGTGCCAAGCGGACCTAAAACCCCTTAGACCTTGAAGGGTTTTAAAATAGCATCTGAACAATGTGCCACTTAGACTAGGTTTAACTGGTCTGTGGCAGAATTGTTTTCTGAAACTGCAAAATAGCACCAGGGAGCGTTTGCGCCAGAACACGCCTCCTCTTTTTCGCTGAACCGGTCCCGCAAGTTCATTCCCCAATATATGCAAAATAGGAATGAATCATGTGTCGGTGTAAAAACTCAATTGCGCGGGGTTACCTCAGGGTAATGGTTAAAAAATGGATTTTACATTTAGAGGAAATTAAGAATGGTCCAAAAAGGTGCCAAAACAGTTGCGTGTGCATGTGTCAGATTGTTTATTTTTTTAAACTATACTGAATGCAAACAAATAATAATCCTATATTAAATGTTGCAGAACATTGTAATGTGTCACTTTGTACCATGTAGTGGAAAAATTCATTCTATGCATTTTGCTCCAATTGTTGCCTAGTTTATTGCATAAAACTCTGTGACAGTTGGTACTCTTGCCTCATATTCATCTTTGAATCGTATTTTTATATGTTTTGGGTGTAATTTTGACTATACTGTCTAAATACTTATGGAGGGCACTGTATACAAAGGTGGGAATTTTCTGAGTTACTCTTAGGTCACAGGTTTTGGAAAGTCCCTACTTATGATCAAAATGGTCAGGTCAAGGGAGTATATATCTTAACATTGACCTATAAAACAAATAGAAAGAGTAAAGAAACGACAAAGTATGCTCCCTGTGAAGATATGAACGTCCTTTACCTGATCATTTTTGTCTCAAGTAGGGACTTCCCAAAACTCAGAGTAACTCAGAAAAATTAAATTCCCACCTCTGATTGTATCACTAACTGATAATCTTCTCTATATTCCATTGTTTGCTCATGTCATATTAGGAAGAGAGTGGAAACTTCAATCAAACCATAATGGAAATGCTCTTTGAAAGGTCTAGATCAGAGACCAGTCCATCTGCTCAGAAACCTGAAAGGTTTTGACCTTTTAATTGACATTTCTCTGACTTTCATCCCATCCCTCAAACCTCACCCCCAAAATAACAGCTCTGAACTTCAAACAGTAGTGTCCGTGCATTTGGAAAGTAGTCAATTTGGGTGATTTTATTTACTTTGAGCAATGAGCTCACTCAGCCAGTCACAGCTACATCACAAAACCCTTGTAACGTGTCACATAGCTAGTGTTTGAACCAGCCGAATTGTCCCTCTGTGGGTTGTTGTGTTATACATATGCCTTACCCTAACCTTAATTCCACTAGCGTGTTGAATAAATTTAACAATTAACTATGGGCCAAAGCTAAACCTGTGCACATAACAATATATGCCATGCCAGTCTGTGTTATATTTACACATGGTGTGATTTCAGGTTGATTTGAACCCAGGTTTGAGTGAGGAGATGGGGTACAATGTGTATTCATTTGTCTCATGGTATAATCTATCTGTTCTGTCTCTAAGTTCATCTGATTGTGATAAACCTAAACTGAGGACTGTACACCGACAAAGTGATCGATGACTCTCAAAGTATCAATATTAAGCCTATAATGTCCCCTGAGGAAAAACAGATCCTCTTGGTCTCTACACCAGCAAAGAAATTGGAACTTAACTTCACTGAGACACATGGATGTTAAGCCATGTGTATCACCCACTTACTGGCCCATTGTACAATTTATGACAGGTAAACCACCTCTCTGTGGGATTGGTGAGAATAAATGTTCCCACTAATAAGTGAGCCATGGAAAGATGTAGATGAGGGGGTATGTTGAAACAGAAATGATCATTTTCAGAGAATACATGTACGGAATATTAGCACTAATACACACACTCATGCACACATCTACACAGACACATATGTAGGGATGCACACATGGCTTATCTATCACAAATCTAAAGTTTTGTAATTTTGGTAACACTTTTAAATAAGGGTCAATTTGTAAAGGATTCATAATGACACATTTAATGGTTATTTAAGCATGTATAAATGCATTATAAACAATTTACAAACTGTAACAACACATTGGTAAAAATAGTGAAATGGCAGGTCTGTGATGCCGAATAATGAGCCAATATTTGAATTGCACTCATTTTAGAAATGCACTTACAAACGTTTATAAGAATAATACTTAAATGGTTTAATAATTATCTTACTTCATTTTAGTTTATTATTAATAATTAACTCTTTACCAATTTTGTGAGGGTAGAAAGATTTCATTTTTTTCGGTTTGGTCATTTACAGATCATTCAATCAAAACATTTGAAACATAAACACTATAGATGACCAGGTGCAGGCAGAAGCTAAAGCTTATTGTGCCTATATTACAGTTTTTACCGATTGCTAAAACACTAAAAGTGAATGCTCATAACAAAGCGCCGAAACTGTAACGTTTGCATGCATTTGGAACACTCAGGCACCAAATGAATAAACACAATGTCGGCATTGCACCGTAAACAATTCTGTAACACACGGTGGAAAACACTACACACATCATGCATGTGTTACACTTTGGCCAATGATAAAACACTCTGCAGTCAGCACGTCCATTCAATAGTTAAAACACACATGACATTAGCAACACTCCCGCACACATCGTAAAACACTTCACCTGTAGCTGAACACCAATCAGTCACTATACATATAATTCAGGTATGAGCACCTGTCGTGAGACAATCGTGAATATGGAGGCTGAAGGACCAAGGGGAAGGAGAAAATGAGGAAGAGACGGGAAGAGGGAGAGGAGAACGAGGAAGAGACAGGGAGGGAAGAGGGAGAGGAGATAGAGGAAGAGACTCTGGTAAAAACCAGACATCAGGACTGAAACATCATCAGCCAAAGGGCCATCGAGAACGTTGCCGGGCAGTGCGGGGGCAACATCACCATGTGTGCAGCCATTAGTGGTCAGGGGGTCCTCCATCACCATGCCACCCTGGGTCCCTACAACACTGCACACATACTGACATTTCTGCATGCACTACATGCCGCGGTCACATAGGACCAACCAGGGCAGCCCATGTTCGTTGTCATCTGGGATAATATCAGTTTTCACCGGGCTGCTCTGGTCCGGGACTAATTCGCCAACCACGACCATTTCATGGTGCTGTACCTGCCCCCTTATTTCCCGGTCCTCAACCTGATAGAGGAATCATTTTCGGCATGGCGGTGGAAGGTCTATGACCGCCTACACATGCACGCGTGCCGCTCCTGCAAGCAATGGAGGCATGTGGAGACATCGAGGTGGGCTCGATCCACGGGTGGATACGCCACGCCCGGCGATATTTTCCCATTGCCT